>JAFFZR010021643.1:0-11052 GCA_018397195.1 Lethrus apterus | reverse complement strand
GGAGATAATGCCCGTTTCGGTATTTCCGTACATAATTGCCGCGTATAAACATAACTGAACAAAAAACAATATACAAGGAATGTTTCAAATTGCAAACAAAGAATATATGAGACTAACAAATAAAAACTAAAAGGAACAAAAATATGTTCTAAACAAAATGATAATGCAATGTCTTTAACAATTACTATTATTTATTTTTTACAGAAAATTTTCCATAAAATCAAATAATTATACTTTTTAGTTTTTAATCACAAAAGCGGATTATCTTGTGAATTCGCTCGTTCGAAAAAATCATTTCAAATGTTGCCCTTTTAACCCGAATTGAAACGACAACAATCGTTGCTATTTGAAGTCGATGATCGACTTCATTGGCGCCCAAATTGATATATTAATTATATGCTAATTTACATTTTACAAGTTTGATTTGTGTGCACAAAGCCCATTGAATAATGCGAATTTTGTTGATTTATAGACTGCCGGGGCGCATTAGCGCCGTGATAAATTGCTCACTCCATTAATTGCCCATTTAATACGGCCAAATTTGGAAATATAATTCCAATTGTTCGCCAACAAGAAGTTAATTATTTTGAATTGATTAGCGCCGCCGTTATCTGATCGTTTAAATTCCAATTTCCAATATTTCAGAATTTTTTCAATGTTTATAATCCCACTCGCGAGTCAAGCCCGAAGAGCTTTTAATACATTTTTCAGGTTCGTCGAAACAATTTACAATCGCTTCGTTAAGAACATAATCCGTGCATTTTTACCCGCCTCACTTTTTAATAAATCTCGCTCCAAAGTCATAAATATTCATTAAAAATTTGAGTAATCCAATTAAAGTAAAAAAGAAATGCACTGGACGCAGATTTTGCTAATTGCTCGTACGTGTTTTATTTATTTTTTTTTTTTGACGCAATCCATCCTCGGCATCAGAAATGATGAAATGACGTTCAATAATTATAAGCCAAGATTTTATACAAATTAAACGTTTACGTGACGCCATTGATTACAATAATTTCGTGTTTTAGTATTCATTTTTTTTATGTTTTTATGTATTGGTAACCTGTACATACAAAAATTGCTGATACATTGTGATTTTATAACAAACTTTATAATAAACTCCTTCCTTGCGCTTTTATTTGAAATACTGCGGAGTTGTCCGTTCGGCCCACATTTCTTTTTCATTTAATCGGATAAAGAAAATAAAATCTAATACCGTAGACATACGCCAGTTGTACGGTATTGCTTTCAACGGAATCAATACACGAAGCCATTACAGAAATCGTTTGTTTGGCAATAAGATCGTTCGTGTTGTGTGCGTTCTATAAAAGTAAAAAAAAAAATTCAATATTGTACAAGTAGACGTCGTAAAAGTAGCAAGTCGATAAATAATAACTTGCCGGTAAATCAATTTTTTGTTTTTGTTTGTGTTTTGGATTGGATGGATCGTCGTTTGTATATAAAAATGAAATATAGTCCCAATCTATGTAAAGAGAGCAGCACCGTTTCAGTCTTGATTGAAATTATTCGCATTGTAAACTCAGAGACTTAAAATTAACACAAAAACTTAGTAATGAGCATATTTACCTAATTGATACAAATAGCTGGGAGAAAATGCGAGTTAAATATATAATCCAAGTGTTACTATTTAATATTTATATTATGTTTGTAGTCTGTTCTGTTTAGATACGATAGTTAATTAAGAAAACAATTATTTTTTACAACTATACTACGTTCGTAAATTCGGAGGAGTAAATTAAAATTCTCACTTAAAAAACTCGCTCACTGATTGGCTACTTGCGAGACACATTTACACAGTGTAAATTGTCGTATTCGCAACCAGATTTCCGGTATTTAATGTTTACATGTGTGACAGCTGACAGGTGTCGTTTTTAAATTATTTAAAAAGTCATTTATTCTTTATTAACAATATTGTAACGGTTTCTTCGCCTCCTTATTTCGTTTGTGTTGTCTCATTGTGGCTCTGTAGTTGATGGCCTTTAGAATACCACTACTGTTCCCTGTATGGCGTTAGAAGTCCTCCTAAATGGTCGGTTTTGTCCCGAACATCTTGGTCATCGATACAATGGGAACATCTTGTATTGTTTACGTTGTGCTCTGTGAGCTATTCAGAATTGTTTTCATTTCTATTAAGTATTTAATGTGTTTGGTTCCTTACATTATTCATGGGTTATTCATTCAGTATTTCGTTTCGTTCAGTTCCATGTTTGGAATTGTTATTATGATTTATTTTGGGTTTGGTTCGTTCGACAATCGTTTGTGGTTATCATTCTTCTCTCTTCTGTAAAAGAACAGTCAGTCAATATTCACTATTTACTTGGTGGTTGTACTTACCTCAGGGTATCGTTGTAGTTCCTAGTGTCCACTTTCTCCTTTTCCTTGTTCAATCGCTGTAGATTTTGATCCGAGAGCGTTAGCCACAGTCACTAATCTGCAGTCTGTAAGTCATCGTCAATTAATTTTGTTGATAACTTTAGTTTTAGTAATTTCATTCCCCAATTCCCTTTATGTTTCCATTAATATTTAGAACCCCTTTTGGATTCGTTTAATTTTACGGTCACTAGTACTTTTAGGTAAATATTGGTAGCCATTTGTTTTAGTTTCATAGTGTTTCAAGTATAGAAAGCTTACACAAGTTGAATTGTTATAAATTATTTTATTTAAATCAATTATTTGTTACAAATGTCTTTTCAATTAGTTTATTTCAATTTTAAGCATTAATAGTAGGGTTTTGTCTTTCAATGTTTCATTGAGTTGTTTTGAATTCAACCATCTATCTTTTAAGGTTTGTGATTTTTAATTTCTACTTAATTTATTTTTGGAAGTTTAATAAAATGATAGGGTTCCTTTGATAAGAGATTTTACCTTTCTTTCCAAGTGAGTCGGTCGAAGAGACAAGTTGTGCTTTGGTAATTCTTGGTGAATTTCAATTTCGTTGAATTCAGTTGTGATTTCTGGATGAATATTTGTGCTAGGCACTTTAATTTGGAACCTCCTTTTGGTTATTAGTGGTTGATATTTTGGATGAGGTTTCCATATCAGGATTTTCCTGGATTAATAATTTCTGGTCTGACCGACCACAACTAAACCCGATCAACACCTGAAGGTAGAATGGTTATTTTACTTGAACTTCCACTGATTGATTTAATTGTTTTAAAGGGTTTTGTTCCTCGTATCCAAAATTGTAATTACTTGTCGTGTAATATCCATCCTGGGTTGTTGGAAGAGACGTATCACGGTTAACGAATCTTGTGTGGTGTTACAACAGGGCCCATAGAGGTTGAGATTTGGAATTTCCACGCCCTTCGAGTTTTCCCCACGTTACACCATTGGTATCCGCACGCCGCTGGACTAATCTGATGGTGGGACGTAACAGTGTAAAGGCTCCCTCACACAGACGCGATACTGAATTCGGGACGGTACGGGACGATATCTAATTACATTGCGGTAAATGAAAGCAATGTACCGCGTCAGTGTAGAAGCTTTCATTTACCGCAATGTAATTAGATATGGTCCCGTACCGTCCCGAATTCAGTATCGCGTCTATGTGAGGGAGCCTTAACACGTGGTATTTAACCTATAACCGTACACATATGTAATTTACAATTTCCCCTCAACACTTGTTTTATTATTGATTCCTGAGTACCGAAATTTGTACTCTAAGTTTTACTGCATGCAAAGTTAATATTGTTATTAGTTTTAAAGTTAACGAATACGTGAATCACGTGTTGATCAACATTTGGGTAGGTATATCTTACCCTAAATTTGTCTTTCGCATAAAACCCACCCCTCACCGACTGAATGGCTGGTACTTATGCGCGCTCTCTAGTGCACGGGTAGGTGACATAACTAGTAATTAAATTGTGTGGACTGTTATTTATTTCGTTTTTTTTTTATTATTTTCCTTTTATTTAAATAAAGAGCGTGACAATATAAAAAACAGTTCTTTGTAGAAATGAAGTGCAGCAAGGTAAATTAATCACTTCAATTTGAATGGATTCAAATCCGGGGACAAATATTGTAGTTTTATCGCCAAGGAAACTCCCCCCCCCCCCGTTTAGGGAATTTATCAATAAACTTAGTTTAAACAAGATTTTAGTTTCTCCAAATTATTTGATTGGTAAATAGCGGTAAACAGTTATTAATAAACAAAAAAATATGTTTAAAAATTAAAAATTTGTTACATTTTTCTCCTTTAAAAGTGATTACAGATAATCAAAAGAAAGTGTGTTTTATTACCTTTTTATAATGAAAGATTGGAGAAATACGCAAAATCTTACAGACAATTTGCACGAAAACGTACCTAAAAATAACCGAACAAAAATAGAACTGGACGTCTAAATAATACGATCAGTGTTGACCAACTAACGGTAAGTTCGAATGTATTTATACTTAAATATTCGTTCACGTATCAATTTCTCTATACACTTACATATACACCCAGACACGGTTGCAAATGATCTTATTAAACAGTCAGGTGGTGCACGTGCTTCTTGGGCGTATTAAATCAATTGATTCGCGAAACTTGTTGGAAACTTGTTCACTTCTATGTGTGAGAGCGTGTTTGTGAGCGCCATTTAATGAGCTTAAGACGACAACTTCGCGCTCTGTTCACAAACTGACGTAATATTGTCGATTCTATAACATTTGGCTCGTTCGGTGATTTAAAGCCGATTTCCGAATGTATGTCTTCGAATCGAGCCAATGTAATACAATTAGTTCACTTTTCGGAGGAAGAGTTTTGTCAATTTAATTTTACGAATTGACCGTGCGAACGGTGCGCAAATAAAATATTTTATTTGGTCGTGACTAACTAACGAACGTTATAATTTATATGGAAATATATAAATAATTGGAAATCAGATGGTCGTTGCACGGCGTAATCGAACAATTGCATTAAAACCGTGTTTGTGATAAAATGTTAGGCATTTTAGAGCTATTTCGTGTAATTTAATAATAATTGATCGGAGAGATATGTTGGTTATTTTATCACTAAATTTATAGGAGTATTAAATAGTAAATAAATTTAAAACTTTTGTTTTGTCTAAATAAAGTATAGAAAGTCGAAAATATTTTAATCTAACAGATTTTTCTTAAGTGATAAAATATTACATTTGGGAAAAAAAAAATTTAAGTAAGAAGTTCATAAACTTTTGAGCTGAATCACCTGTATAAATTTATAATGAACATTAATTTTCTGCCATTAAACTACGACAAAAAATTAAATTCGAACATGTTGCTCAGTACAGTTCACTATATCCACGTGTAACTTCACACAAGAGAGTTTTCTGACATTTTACTGTTATTTCACATGATATTTTAATATAGTAGAAATCACGAGAGCTGGCCAGGCTAACAAAATGCTACGATTTCCGACACTAATAGTTAAATACAGCTAATAATTAAACTAAATTTTCGGACAACTTGAGAAATCTCTATAGGTATACAGGCTGTCCCAGATAGTGTGCTCACTATTGGGATCTCGTAAACTATAAGAGATAGAGAGTTGGTTAAATGAGACAAAATGTGCGTTACATCATGGCCTACTTACTAAAAAAAAGAAACATTCAAAATAATGGTCGGTATGGACGCTACACGCAAAAAAAGAAAAAATGGCATTTTAAATTTTCGCTTGTAGCTCAGTTCGATGAAAAGATACCGGAAGAGTATTTTACCATTATTAAGGTACTTTTTTTACGTAGATTCCGAATATGTTACTCTAATCGAAATAGCTTTTATAATTTTTGAGATTTCATAGCTAACTTTCTTATTTTAAATACATATCGTAGGCGGCTTTGATTGTATCTAAAAGAACATAATTTGCTGTTTTCAATAATGTATAACACTTTGGGTTTATTTGTAGAAATAACAAAGTTATAACGATATTTGTAAATTTTGGGTACTCTTATGCATGTCTAAGCTATGCATCAGAGGCAGCAATGAATTAAAATGTTGTGTTTTAAGAGAATTTCGTCAAATAAATAAACGTATTTTACAAAAAGTTATTAATTCGACATTGCGAAGAGCTCAGTTATGTATGAATAACAATGGACGACTTTTTCAGCATTTGATGTAGTTTCTGTTGTTGAAGTACTTTACTAATAGTAAATAGATACGTACAATTGTGTTTTATTTACTTTTTACTAATTTTTATACTTTGTTTCCAGGAACAGGTAGGCGTAAAAAAAATTCTAATAATTTTGTTATTTCTACAAATAAATCCAAAGTGTTATACATTATTGAAAACAGCAAATTATGTTCTTTTAGATACAATCAAAGCTACCTACGATTTGTATTTAAAATAAGAAAGTTAGCTATGAAATCTCAAAAATTAAAAAAGCTATTTCGATTAGAGTAACATATTCGGAATCTACGTAAAAAAGTACCTCAATAATGTTAAAATACTATTCCGGTATCATTTCATCGAACTGAGCTACAAGCGAAAATTTAAAATGCCATTTTTTCTTTTTTTGCGTGTAGCGTCCATACCGACCATTATTTTGAATGTTTCTTTTTTTTTAATAAGTAGGCCATGATCTTTCGCACATTTTGTCTCATTTAAGCAACTCTCTATCTCTTACAGTTTACGAGATCCCAATAGTGAGCAATCTATCTGGGACACCTGTATGTGCGCTGCAAATGCACGCTGCAATCATCGTATCGAGGTGATTTTTTTTTAAATACGCGCCTGATCCACCTCTGCAAGGTTTATTTGAGATGTTTTTGGCCTAGAATGAGTCAATTTAAAGTTATCTTAAAAAAACTTTTGAAAAAGTGAAAAAAATTTATTCTTTCAACTTTACGCGCCTATAACTATTTTCCCATGCATGATACGCAAAATTATACCGAAACAAAGCTTAAAGGTAAAACGGTAACGAATCGAAATAGCCTTTTGCGACGAATAGAACGCGACCAATCCACCAAAATATAAAAAATGAATTTTTTTTATATTGCAGCGAATTGGTTGGCCGTACGCATGCGCAAATTAAGTTTTAAGCTCCTCATTTGATCACTAATCAAACTATGAAAAAAACCCAGACAGTGTCAAAAGTGCCCGTCATTAATGTAAAAATGTCTAACTTTACTGGACTAAAATATAAGTGGATCGTTGGAATTTTATTTCAGAGATGAAGTTTACAATGTTTCTAACTGGCCTTCCGACCGACCATTCTGATTAGGTTTTCCACGTTTCCCTAATCCTTGCAGCATATGCTGGAATGGTTTCTAAGAACTGTAAGTCGGTCGTGGCCGCAACCCAAAGACCACACTCTGTAATTGGGTTCGACCTATTGAGGTGGCAGAACAGAAAGGGTTAAATAAAATAAAAAATAAAAATAAAATAAAAATATCAAGGAAATAAATTAAAAATTAAAAATTACATCAGCTTATTGAAAATAATTTTATTAAGAAAACAGTGAAAATGTAATGAAAAGTTTAATATTTCGATAGAATTAAAGTCAATCAATATTATTGGAATTAATATTCATTGTTTACATTCGTAAAATGCAAAGCTGAATTCAAGCTGTTTGAATTTCTTTTTTAATTAAATTGGTATCTCGTTTCAGACCATAAAGAATGTGAAAGATATTTAATTTATTTCTTGAGTTTATAGAAATAATTATACGTTAATAATTTTTATTTCATAATTATAACTAACGACTAATTTTGTGATGCCCTAATTAAACATTTTCGTTGAGTTCTAGTTTACTGCAAAATGAAGGAAAACGATTACTTTTCGCAATAAAAAGAATTGTTTTAATTCAATTTAACAAATATAACTTATTTTAAATTAGAAATTATATTTGCCTAATTCTATTTAAGTATTTTTGAATTTTAAACATTTGGATTGACACATATATTCCTCAAATTGTATTTGGCACATTTATTATTTAATTATTATACGTGCCTTGCTTTGATGTATCATTACTTCAAGATGTAATTTGTTTTAAATGAAAATATTCTTTTATACCAATCACGGATTTTAATGAAGCAAAAACCTGTAAATGCTTACACGACTCATAACTATAAGATATATGAATGCGAATCATTTCACAATTATTAATTCGGATAGTTCTATTTTTAGCCAATTGTAAAATATATATTTATTATATTTTACAATATATATAATATTAACTTAATAATAATAATAATATTAACTAATAACAAATTTTAATTATTTCTAATTAAACGTTTCGGCAGAAAAGAAAGTACTTCGCATACAAAACATTTCACAAGAGCCGTTTTTTTTTCGTAAAAAAATATTTTTTGTTCTAGGGCGGCCAAGCAATTTTTGTTTTTTTCCTCAAATTATATGCTTCCTCCCCCAGGGTAAGATTTCGATGTATTTTCACTTACCGTATGTTTCCTGTGCTGAATTCTGATTTCAATTAGTCTCTTGGTTTCCTCACTACAAATTCCCATGAAGTATCGCAAGCTGCCATGCGATTCGAACATAGTCTTAAAGAACATCACTTTCATTTATTTCCCTTCTTTCAAACTTCGTGCTCGTACCCGATCGGTTATACGTCCACTGCCAGTCGCATTTTGTTACACGTCTGCGCAGTGCCACCACTATGGAATATTTAAAAAAAAGCGAGATCATCCGGTTTTTTAAAAAACGCTGAAACAGTTCCATTTTAGATTTTAAAAATACACATTAATACATGGGATTCACCTCCCGACTTTCATTTGTTTTATAGTTATGACGTCATCACAAATTTAAATGACAACATACATTTTTTTAGTGGAATTCGATAGTGATTTTTCTACCCTTTATGAACGTGCAAAAAATCATAAGGTTGCACTAAAAAAATTATGAGAAAAATCGATCTGAAAATGTTGATATTATCCTAGACAACAAATAATTCAGACCATGAACGGTACGTAACTTTCTTGATGAAGTACCTTTCGTTTTTATCTTAAAACCTTTGTAGCGTATTGATTAATCAAGATACCATGATAATAATAGTAATAATAATGTTCAGCTCGATTTTTCTCGGAATTTTTTTTATGCAACCTTATGATTTTTTTGCACGGTCACAAAGGGTAGACAAATCTCTATCGGATGCCACTAAAAAAATGTATGTTGTCATTTAAATTTTTTTGTGATGACGTCATAACTACAAAACAAATGAAAGTCGGCAGGTGAATCGCACATATTAATGTGTATTTTTAAAAAATTAAATCGAACTGTTTTAGCGTTTTTTAAAATACCCGCTGAGTTCGCTTTTTTTTAAAATATTCCTTACTTTAATCCCACACTGTATATAGAACAGTACTACAGGCCTACTGGCCCAAGGCTTCCACTAATTTCCAGCACTTTTTCCGGTCGGTTATTGTTTCTCTCCAATTCAGCATTCGTATTTGTCTGAGATCCTCTTCCACTGTTTCTAGCCATCTTCTTCTAGGTCTACCCCTTTTACGTTTTGAACCCGTTTGAACCGCCCTTACTTCTATTGCTATTTTCACTGCTCTCTCTCTCTCTCTCTAGGTAGCCTGTATGCGTGGCCCAACCATCTCATTCTTTGCTTTATTGATAATGTTACAATTACTTCTTTATGGTATATTTCCATCACTTCCTTATTTGTCCTTCTTCTCCATATATCACCATCTTTAATTCCTCCATATATCCTTCGCACCATCTGCCTCTCCCATACTTCTAAACTATCTTCCAGCAGTTTTATTAATGTCCATGTTTCACCGCCACTAACACTATAATCGCCTCACTCACAGGTATATTAAATATTAGGTTAATTAAAATTATTAGTTTCTACTATTTATTACTTTAAGACAACATAGAATAAAATAATTATAAAAGCCGAGACTTTTATCAGTTCAACTTTCTTTTTTTTTTATTATGACACTTGATAGCAACGAGAGCAACGGTTTCCGTCTGAACTGTTTTCATTTTAAGTCTGATCATAAATTGGCATATAAAATTCATTGAGTAAAATTGTTAGTATTTTTATTCTATTTCTATTCAAAAACTTAGTATTTTGAGAAACAGTAATGTATGCTCGAATTACATAATTATTTACTACTTACTTGTATGTTATTATAGTTGAATACAGAAGACAGGGTACTGCGATTATAATACTTGTCATCCAGATAAATGTTATAGTTATCAAAGAAGACGCCTTTGACATTCTAGGTTTCAGAGGATATACAATGGCTAGATACCTGAAAATAAAATTTTTAAATTTATTATTTAAAATTTCAATTACTAAACATTTCTATTTAAAAACTCTGGGTAAATGATTGACAATGCAGTAATTAGCATTAGTCCATGTCCTAATTGACTGTAGGTTATGTTGTTTGTTTAATTCCTTTATTACGCCAACTCAATAGGTCAACCCTACTATAGAGAGCGGCCTTCGGGTTGTTAGAAACCTATTCCACATTCACTATAATTAATAAGGAAATATGGAACCTAATTAGAATAGTTAGAAAGCCAATTCAAATTTAGAAATATTGCAAAACAGATTTGAATCTTGTGATATACAGAGTGTCCCAGGACGTTTACAACAGCCGATATCTCAGAGACGGTAGGTCTGATTTATTTCAAAATCAGGATGTCTGTTTGAGCCTTAGGGAAGATCATTTCTGTAATATTAAACCTTCATTCCCAATTTCCACTTCTCAGCAACAAATATTGAATTACGAAACTTAAATGGAACACCCAGTATGTTGTTTCATTATACGAAAATACACATTAAAACAAATTCAGTAGTACAATTTTGACAACAATTTAGTTAGAAAAAGGCAGATATAGACACTTAAAAATATTCGAAAAGACGCACGTGGAATCAGTCATGTATGTTGCCAGAAATTGATCGTTATCATAGTTTTTCATATTTATATCATACTAGCTGACCCGACAGTCGTTGTCCTGTCATTTTATACAACAATAGATGTAGGTAGAAGATAGATAGATAGATAGATACATTTCCGACTTTTCCCGTGGATTTTTCAAAAATTTTCTTTCATACAAACCCAAACCAACCCAACCCAACCGACAGTCGTTGTCCTATC
>JAFFZR010021640.1:0-11233 GCA_018397195.1 Lethrus apterus | reverse complement strand
GTGTTTTTACTAACTCCGCAGACTTCTGCCGCCATTTTCGTGACCAATTCTTTAAAGTAGGACCACAGATTGTTTAGGTCCATATTCTCCGTTTTCTGTTTATCGTTCCGTATCCTTTCTTCCACTTCAAACTGGTATTTTCTTCTGTTAACCCCTTCCTGCAGTTTGTAACTTTTAATTTTTTCTTTGTTATCTCTTGAGTTTGTTTCAGCTTTTTGTTTATTTTCATCTTAACTTCTACTAGGTAGGGATCACTTCCTATATCACTTCCTCGTTTTACCTTGACGTCTTTCAGTTTGGATATATTATTTCTTTCTACTAGTATTAAATCTATTATTGACTTCTCACCCCGACTTGCCATTTCACGCGTGTACTTGTGTAGAAATTCGTCATATAGGACAATAATTGAGAAAATTGTTTAGTGCGAACTGCACGCATTCGTAAGTGCAAATCGATAAACTGATTTTTCCAAAAGAGTTTGCACAATAAAGAGTAATGTTTTCGTACATCAGTTGCACATAATTTCTCACTTTTTAAACTGCGTTCAATTTCCATAGAAATGATTGACACAAAAATGAAAAAATTAAGCTTTATTTAAACGTTAAGCGATGACGATGAAACTGACCCTTAAAGCCTCACACTTAACGCATATTAATAGATGGTTAGTTATACGCGACCGAGACATGAGCGCGGGTATTTATTTTAATACGAATTAATTTCACCAAAAAAGTGACTCACGATATTTTCCGGTTGGTGAGTGAAGAATTGACGTGAGCAATCTAGGAAAACGAAATGAGCCTACGTTTATATTTATTGGGTTGGGTTCACTTTGTTTAATTTGTCTTAGAACATAAGAAAAAATGAGGGTTATTATTTATGACAGAAACGTAGTGTAAAGACGACTCATATTTTCGATGAAACAGCCTTTAATAAAGTTTAAAGATTTTAAAAATTCTTGATAATAAGCTAATTTATAGACGAAAAACAAATTTGCATTTTTGATGATGATATTTCTTTTTTTTTAAAACATCGAATTCGAATTAGTCAATTAGTAAAATCTTCATGGTGAGCCTCGAATTTAAATAATTATGACGCAATCCGAAACTGGAATAGAACGTGTGTCTTCATTTAAAATAATATACAGTCAACTTTCGTTATAACCGGAAGTGTTGGTTAATTAATTTTTTTCTCCAAAAATAGCTGTTACTTCCTTTAGGCAAATTTTTGATTCGTCTGACCAACGGTTTTCGTGAATCACTTGTATTGTTTACTAAAAATAGATATGTCCATTTTTGCCCTATGAAGTGTTCTACACCGTATTTAGTACTGGAGCATTAGAATTTTATCGATGTGACCGATATTTTTTCTATTACATAAATTTGTCCATTCATGCAGCTTCCACAAGTACCATTATTTTGGATTAATAGTGAATTATGATTTTGCAGTGAAAACAATGTTAAATCGCGCCTCCTACTACAACAACACGCCCGACTGGTTGCATACCACGCTGTGAGACAGCTGATTTGTGTCAAACGTACGTCGCTATAAATAATCCGCAATACTATACATAATTCTGGCTTATTCGTATTTGTTTCAGAAAGAGATAGCGTTAATGCACATGCATCCACGAGGTAAAAATAGAATGCATTTATGAATATAGATGTAATGTTTCCGTTTGTGGCGTTTCTTGAATAATCCACGTTTTATTGTTAACATATTAACAAACTTCAACTTGCAAATACATCCACATAAACAACTTATACAGTGCGCGCTTATCTTTTTTTTTAATATCAACCCCCTTTTTTTTCTTGATTATGAGAGATTTTTTATTGTCGAAGCGACAGTATAAAAATGTTGCCTTACGCAAGAAAATTTTCGAGCAAGTTGAATGTTAAAAACGTAAATTTTATTAACAAAAAATAAACAAAAACTCCTTTGCCAAGCAAATACAATTATTGAATTAAAGGTGCTCGCACACTGACACGCGGCGAAGAGCGGCGAAAAGCAGCGTCGCGAGAGCGGAGGCCGCACATTAGGGCGAAGCGAAGCGAGCCGAAATAGTCACCTGGCCTGACGCCTATGTGCATGATACAATATTACCAATATTACCAACAGTGTTATTTATCATTGTGTGTGTGTGTGGAAGTTTCGGTATTCCAATACATAATTGATGGGTGTAAACTTATTTGAATTTGTAGGCTAGAGTCTAGCAGGGGTGGGCAACCTTTTTTATAACATGGGCCAGAATAAATTTTACTTTTTTTCCGCGAGTCGTAGTTAACCTATAATTTTTTAGTCTACAAATATGAAATAAATAAAAAAAAAGTTTTAAAGTTAGTACTAATTATGAACATACATGTTGCTATGTGCGTTTATAATCAATTCAAACTAGAAGAATTACAACGAAAAATATTTATTTATAATTTCTTCTAAAGATCTCGCGGGCCGGATATGAACTTTTCGCGGACCGTAGCTGGCCCGCGGGCCGGGGGTTGCCCACCGTTGGGCTAGACAATGAATGTTGCAAATTACTATGGTACAATACATGTTCGAACAGATAAAAGAAAGAAAAATTGCTGCAAGCGCTGGAACAAGGTCATTTTGCAAAGTCTCCAATTATCTTTCTCCTGTGAGGGTTCCTTCAAAGAAGAAAGGCCCTACTATTCTGTTATCAATTATTCCAGAACTAAATCTGATAACGTTTTTGCTTAGCAACTGTGTTTTCGCTTTATTTTAATTGATTTACGGTTTCTCACTTTCAATTATCATTTACGCGAAAATTTTCTTATCTAAGATGACAACATTTTTATACTGTCGTTTCGACAATGAAAAGATCTTTCAAAGTCCAGGGAAAAAATAGAGGGTTGCCATTAAAAAAAAGTTAATAACGCAATTACTCAAAAACAAATGATGGTTGATGATCTCCTTTCATGCGAAAATGAGTATTTTTATTACGACCTGTTCCAGAATTTTTTCCCAAATATTTTATTCCATACTTTAGGCGCGCTGTATAATGAAGTTTGTGTATGTCTGTCTACTGTGTGTGCGCAAGTGTGCTTGAACATTTACGATAAGGCTAATAAGAAATTAATATTTTGAGGCGAAACGTAAACATTCAGTTTTAAATATAGAACTGATAAATTATCAATTTTCAGTCGATTTATTAGCTGCGATGGTTGCTTTTGAAGAAAATTTTAGATTGACGTCGTACCTTTATAAACAAATTTTTGTTAAAATGGTTGCCAGTTAATTATTGTTTTATTTTAAGTATTTGTGTCGATTGAAATTGTGTCGTTCTCTTTTATAATTTAGTTTATTTTTATCTTTCCGGATTTCATTTTAATCTTTGATGTCCCTTTGTTCTTTTTCAAATATTAGTTCTATTCTTTTATTAGCTTGATACGTGAAAAACAAAATGTTTGCTTATGAATTAGTGAGCAAAACATCATTATAAATAATGAATGTGGTGCTACGATAACATGTAGTGATTTACGTAACATCATTTAATTTACCGCCGTCGATCGATATTCATAAATATTGTATTATCCACCCAAACATATAGTTTAATATCAATATGAACAAATGGAGACAAAATATTTTTTCATTTTTTTCATTGTAAATGGTAAAAATTTTGAACAATCGTGGTTGTAATAAATTAACATGCAAAATTTGAAAAAAGCATACCAAGATAAAAATATGTGACAACTACCGAGGTCCTTGCTCAGAACGAACTTATAAATAGGGAAACCTTTTTATGATGCGGAATTCTATTTTCGTTTGCTTATGTACTTCTCGAAATAAGCGCCATGTAATTTTGTTGTTTTATTTTTAATGTTTATGAAATTACAAGGAAATTTTCCAATTCTTATTGAATCTGCTTATGTTTTCCTTTTACATAATGAAACAATGTAGTTTTATATTATCGATCTAAAATAGTAATCTATGAAAATTAATTATCCTAACGAATTAATTTTATTTCGTCTTTCCTTTTTTGTTGTATTCGTGTTTTTACTTTTTCAATGGTTTTGATTTTTCAGATTTTGAAAATTGTTGCACAGCAATTATAAACGCCGATCATCAGTAGTGAAATTTATCTATATGTGGGTGTGAAGGACGGATAAAAATGTACAATGAGTCAGAAGTTCACTTTAAGAAACATTCGTTGAAGTTTTTTTATTAATAAAGTTGCGTAATGGGAAGTTATGTATTTCTTATGCGGTATTGCTATCGCTTCGGGTATAAACTGACGATGGTGCTTTCGAAATTGCTCACAAAGTACGGATAAAGATGAAGAGTAATTCTAAATAATTGAAAATAGTGAACGAAATTCCATTGTTTGCTTGTCAACTTTATCTTGTCAAGTGGGCATGTCAAATTGACATTACTGACATTTAATTGTCAAAGTGATATTTACAGTTTTCTACCTATGTACTTGGAAACGGATAACATTTTAAACCTTGCTATGAAACTATTTTAATACAAATTTTAAATGTTTTTATTTTTATTTCACAATCAATTTTGAAAGAAATTTTATAAATAGTTAGAAACGAAGACATGCATAAGTTACATAGAAAAAAATATGTAAATCGTTCAATCAGATGGTGGCGTTCAGTCGGGTGATTGCTAGCTCAGCGATAAGTTAGCGCTCGACTATGCTTTTACACGCTTTGTGTAACCTAAAAAAACCTGAATATCAAAGTTGCACATTCGTGTAATCATTTTTCATATTTTATTATAAATATATAATTATAATAATATAAAAATATTTATTTTTCCGTTTTTACTCTTGATTACAATACAATTGAACTCGCACTAGTTCTTCCCCCACTCTTTCCGCTGACCGATGTAGCAAAAATATTTTCGTGTTGTGAATTCATGAAAAACGCTCTCGATAAATGCTGTCATAAAATCAAATCTACTGTTAACCTACGCTTGTGCGTATTCTAATGTTCGACATTTCCCGAACATGCTCTGAACGCTTAGAATGATCTGTTTGTGAATGACAAACGTAATAGATGTTACTCTTAGAGCAATTAGACATTTTAAATGTTTTGAGAACGATCTCGAAAGCGTCTCTAGTTAGAGGTTCACGAGTAGTGACGATATTTTGTGTGATGCTTATGTAACTAATAATATTTGAGGAATTCTATTCAGTTATCCAAATTATAATAAAGTCGCTAATTTATCGGAAATTTAAAAAATTTCAACTATTTATATGTCAGTCTACTTATCGTTCATTGTAAATTAATGCGGTTTAAATATTTTTCTGCTTTCAGGTCGGAGGGAATGGAAACCAATTCCGAACAGTCGCCAAATAATGATTTTCCATTAAGAAAAACGGGTAAGTTTTGTAATTATTTTTGCCCATTAATCAGTTTAAGAACAACTGAGAATTTTAACTCATGATCGTTATTATTAAGTTTTATTTTGATGAAATTAAGGCGATCAAAAGCTCTAAAATTTGTAATGGCTATTGGAAACTGTTTAATTGTCATAGATACTTCATACAATTTTTTTAATAATACTCATTTTCTTTTGCATTTTTCTTGTCCTTTTCTACGGCCCTTTCTTAGTATAAATATTTTATTCTCCTCATCGATTGATCTCACTCACATTTTTGTGTGAAATATTGTTTCTCTTCCAATGACTAACCGTACGTTACTTCCACAGTTTGAGATTCGTTCTACAAGTAGCTACAAAAGTAGCTGCCGTTATCTTCAGATGAATACTGACGAATTTTGCCTAGTCTCATCTACATACAATTTTGTGTTCAAATATTCCATATAAGATCCTTAAAAAAATGAACTTTTTATGATTCAAATGAAAATTAATTTTGTCTTTTTTAAAAAATTAAATAAATTGCTATGAAACAAGGATTATTTATATCAGTTGGTAAATCTCAGTGCAACGTTTACATTTTTCACCACCAGAGTGCCAACTTATCAAATAATTATGTTTTAATCAAACACATTTTTGATCTCACAGTAAACATATTAACCCCATTAACTATTTAAAATTAAAAAAATTTTGTTTCGAAATTTTAACTACAACATTTTTGAAACAATTATCAAATTGCGAATAAAATTGTGAAACGCAAAATCAAGCGTTTGTTTAATTTTAAGTAGTTAATCGTGTTTCATTCGAGAGACCGACTGTAGATTCAATTAAAGTTATATTTATTCGAAGTTATCTGTAAACAGTTTTAAGAAAATGATAAACGATATGTCGTTCAAGACACAAATTTGTTTACGTTACAATTATGTGTTATGTATAGATAGTACTTGGACGATTAGGTTGCAGTCTGAATTTTCTGAATCTCGTCTGCTGAAAATGGCCATCTTGACTGAACGAATGATCAATTTGAAGAAACAGCTAAAACATTATGCCACATGTTCACTTGAAAGCTATCGATGTTTATCAAAATTTTATTAAAAATCTAGGTTGTGTCTATAAATGGCACAGTTTTTTTTTCTGATTTTCTTTGCCACTCAGTGTATATGTTCAATAGTTCTATGATTTTCACTGAAATTACTATTTTCACTTGAAAACTTTTTGAATGAATTGGTCAAGTCTGAGAATTGTGTTAAAAAGTTACCTATCGTTGATATTTTTCTAAGGGTTTACCAGTTATTAATTTAAAATACATTTTTTAAATTGAAGACTTCATTTCATTATGGTAACAGTACACTTACATTTTGACCGCCGTTCAAATTTGTTTTTATATTTCTATTGTTGTTCGTTAATTGTTCGCCAATAATGGTCAATAGAAAAAAAACTAACACAAAAAATAATTTTGCCCAATTCGATTTTTATTTTGGGTTTTAGCATTATTAAGTTGTTTCTGTACAAAGCTTCCGAACCGAACCTGCTGAAGGTGCGCCTGAAACAACGAGTCATGGAACGTCGTTGCAGTCCGCTCAGCAAGCGACACCTTCCACCTTCACTCAAGAAGAAACTTCTAAGCTCGTGCCTGCCGCCGAGCGAATCTCCCCCGCAGGAACCGCCTAAAGAACTGAGCCCGCCGACCTGCGACTCTGACGAATACCAAAGACACGCCCTGTTCAGTAGTCCCTCGATGCCGAACATCTCCCTTGCGGCGCACCACGTCCTTTCGCCGGATCTGTCCGAAGCGGCCGTGCGTGCTGCTTGTACAGCACGACTTGGAATGCCGCTCACTGGGCAGATGTTGCCCGGGACGTTGCCGTTCTATCCATCGCTGCCGGCCATCGAAAGCAGCGAACACGAGGAGGGTTCGACGTTGGACACGATCAGCGAACTGCAGGAACCGTCCGCTCAACGCGGTGTCATACGTCCGCTGGGCAGGACCCAGTCGTCACCGCTACCACTCGGACATCCCATATTAGAAGGACCGCCACCTCCAGCTGCACCACCACCTCCTTTACCAGAGGAACAGGAACAACGCGACTTAGAACTACGAGCAAACGAATCCCGAAGGTTTGTATTAATGTTCACATTTCACATAATATATGATTAATAATTTGCAAACATTACTTATCCAACGTTTATAGAGGGCAAACAACCAATACTGCAGAGTTTCGTCATTTTCAAAAAAGGCGACCCAGACAATCATTTAGAATTTGTACAATTTCTGGTACTAAACAACTGAATTATTTATAATTGGTGTAGCTGGTATTTTTAGAAAGTGCGAATAGGTGTTAATCTAATCTAATTGATTTTGTAAATTATTAATTATGTTAATCTTTTTTAATCTACTATTTGTATTTTTTTTTTTTTTCTTTCAGTATACGACCTCTTTCACGAGCGCTAAGCAGTCCTGTGGTACATTTGGGAGCACCGGGAGGAACCGCACCCACCCTTTCTCGCCGAAGAGCCTCCTCCACACCAACTACCGGTCTCGCCTTCGATAATCAAATGCTGAAACACGCGTGTATTTGTGGCAACAATGCCATCCATCCAGAACATGCCGGTCGTCTACAGAGCATCTGGGCACGACTTCTTGAAACTGGTCTGGTCCAGCGTTGCGATCGATTGCGACCCCGAAAAGCAAACACTCATGAACTACAGACCTGTCACTCCGAAGCACACGCTCTCTTATATGGCACCAGCTCGCTAAATCGACACAAGATCGACATGAGCAAGTTGAGTGCGTTACCCGTGGCAACATTTGTCAGGTTGTCATGCGGGGGTATCGGAGTCGACTCCGATACGACTTGGAATGATATTTACACTGCCCCAGCTGCACGTATGGCTGTTGGATGTACGGTAGATCTTGCGTTTAGAACGTGGACAGGCGATATACGAAACGGATTTGCTATCGTGAGACCTCCAGGGCATCATGCTGAACCAGAACAGGCAATGGGTTTCTGTTTCTTCAATTCTGTTTCGATAGCTGCCCGATTGTTACAGAAAGAACATCGTGTCCATAAAATACTCATCTTTGACTGGGGTGTCCATCATGGAAATGGCACACAGGAGATTTTTTATGACGATCCTAGAGTCTTGGTGATCTCAATGCATCGACATGACGATGGAAATTTTTTTCCGGGAACGGGAAACCTTGACGAATGTGGTACAGGAGCGGGTTTAGGCTTCAACGTTAATATAGCCTGGTCCGGTGGTTTGGATCCTCCATTGGGCGATGCCGAGTACTTGGCTGCGTTTAGAAGTATAGTTTTGCCCATCTCTAGGGAGTTTGCACCAGATATCATTTTAGTTTCCGCTGGTTTCGACGCGGCCGAAGGTCATACACCTCCATTAGGTGGATATCGAGTTTCTCCCGCATGTTTCGGTTATATGACGAGACAGTTAATGCAGATGGCGCGCGGGCGCGTCGTCCTAGCACTTGAAGGTGGTTACGATTTAGCTTCAATATGTGATTCGGCTGAAGAATGTGTTCGAGTGTTACTAGGTGATCCACCAACTCCCATTTCACCGAAAGAACTATCACGCCCTCCATGCACTAATGCAGTAATTGCCTTGCAGAAAGTGATAACAATACACACAATGCACTGGCCTTGTCTGCAGGAATGCGCCAAAAGTATTGCTTGCTCCTTTAACGATGCTATACGTAATGAAAAAGAAGATAAGGATACTGTCTCTGCTATGGCTAGTCTGTCGATGCAGCAAAGCAGTTGCGGTGTGATTGGTGGATACCCAAGTCCAAATTCTACGGACACGAGAATGCCAAATAGCTAATGGTAGATTGGGTATGACAAACCATAATTACTACCACCACCCAGACCGCCATCATTCATCCAAGAACGACAACTACTCTACATTCCCGAGGCGTCGTCGCACGCAAGAGTTAGTCGGGCGACCGCCTCTCTAACGTTAAGAACAAATTATCGTGTGTTTTATTTTTGTTAATATATTTGAAAGTTTTTAATAAAATCATTTATTTACTTTATGTTTTTGTGTGTCTTGTGGGCCAGTTATTCCAATAATATAAAAATTTTATAATAATTTCGTCCTTACAATTTTTTATTTTTTCCGATAACAAGTTAAATTTAGTCTTGAACACTTGGCGACGCTATTAAATACCATTTTGGCATTTGTACATAAAAAATAATGGATAAAAACACAGTGTTAAATCTACTTTCGGAATGGCCTTATCCTTCACCATTTAAAAATAAAGAATGTTAAGTGTCTTATAAACAATGATAAATTTCGTGATCTCATTTACCACCTCTATAAGAGGAAGTCCGTTTTTACTGAAATAAAATCAACATTAATCCTCCAACACTTGATCAAATAAATTAAATAGCAGTGTTTTGCTTGCATGTAGATTGAAAACAATTATTTATTTTATAAATATAGAATTTTCATATTCCATTTCAGCAAATTCTTCAGCAGAAGAAACATATTTAAAATTTATTTCGAACACACAAAATTATTTACAAATATATCTCCAGTTAGTTTAAATTTCCTATTTCCTCGACATGCAAGGAAAATCAAGTTTTATTTGTTTATTTTCAGGCAGATGTATGTAAAAACGGAACTAATAAGCTGGAATATCTTCACACATGGAAGCCAAAGGTTGGTAATAGCGAACAATGAGTACTTCATAAAAAGAGGATTCATATTTCGGATTTCCCCAATGAGTACTTAATGACAAGAATAATGTAGCTTGTTTGAAAATTAGTCTTCATTCAAACTTGTGTATATTTATATAAACAAGGAAGAAAATCTGATATTTGTAAATTATCCATAGAGTTATGTAATACACACATTTGTTGTTTATTAAGCAGCTTCCTGTAGATATTTAATTAAAAGATCCCGCTGACTATGAATAGTTGAGTAAAAACCACAAGAGATAGGTAAATATAACACAAACAATAATTTATAAAAATAAAGTTTCAGTCAACGTAAATGTGTAATCTTAATGATAATAATGTTTTTAATACGCCTTGGCAGAATCGTAGACATATGCAAGTATATTAAAGATAAATATGTTTTGTTTTTTTATATCAAAACATTATACAGCATTATATTTTAAAATAAACTATTATTTTAAAAATAATTCAAGAATTAGAATTAGTTAGTCACTGTAATAAATCAGTGAGACAGTTTCTACAGCACAATTACTATCATATTGTCTGCAATAAATACTATAAACAACGTGAACAAATGGGAACAAATATATAACGTGTTGTATGAATTGTTTATTCAAAATGCATTATGATTTGTACATTGTGCTTTTAATGAAAGAAATAAAGGTATAAATTATATTTTTTCTGTAAAAAGATTGAATAAATTTCCTTTCGAAAAAAAGTTTTTCAAAATACGAATGGATTAGGATTCATTAATGTAATGTGAATTCTAGGTACTGACCCGTTTAAGTTTTACATTCAGAAAGAATTGTAAGGAACGGTTTTATTTATTCAGTTGATAAAGCTATCGATTCAATTTCGCTACAAACTCGTCTTGTAGTTCAATAACCTTAGGTAGTGGATGTACTTACATACATACATATATAATAAATAAGAAAAAATTAAAGTTACAAATGTAAGGTGGAGAACGTAGAGAGACCAACCCAACCAACAATGAAATAAATTAGTATTGTTCATATTTTTTTATATAAATTATTATATATAATCTTTTTGTATTTAGATTCGTCAATTCGTGAAAGATGTTATACAAAAACATAGCAGGAAACCCACGAAAGACTTAAAGTACACAACAACCCTTTTGTCCAACCACGCAACGCTAGTATGTACAAAACAATAGAAGATTAAAAAGACGCTGGCCAGCC
>JAFFZR010021639.1:0-11348 GCA_018397195.1 Lethrus apterus | reverse complement strand
TTTGTTGAACTTACTGTACGAAAACTAGACATTTGATGAAAATTGCATAAAGTAATTTATAAGGAAACTTACATAAAAGTACACTTTGTCAAAGTACGTTACAAGAAGTCCTTATTAGAAAATCGATAAGTTCTCTGTTACATTGTAGTTAGAGATAACAAAAGAAACATTCCAAAATATGAAAATTTTGAATTTCTAGTGATAAAGATGTAGGGAAAATGTTGTGCCTTTAGTTGCAAAAAGTTCACGATCAAATAAGTCAGTTTTTGGCATATACAAGGAACGACCTGTATAACCTCATTTTGTTTCAAGTATAAGAATAGAAAGTTATTTGACAAAATATTGACAAATTTTATTATTATGAAATGTATCGGATTTGGCAAATAGTTAAATAACTTGCACGAAAATTGTTTATAAATTTTGATAGACAGATATTACATATGGGATATCTCTAAAATCATAGAAAAAATATATCGCAAAAAATGTACAATTGGAGAAGTGTATTAATTACTTTTCTCGTAAAGAGTAATAAAGATGTCATAAATCGATTAAATGCCGGCAAGTAAAACGTGGCTGGAATTCAATGAATTTGAATCCATAACTTCTTTTTTATTTTATACATACCGTTTTACAACTCACACAAAGCGTTCACGCAAGATTGAATTCCAAATGGGTTATATTAGGTTTCTTTGAAGATTCAAAATAAAATGTTTATATATTTTTCTGATGTTTTTTGTACACTTCTGCTAAAATAAATAAATATCGCACTAATAATTAAATAATTCTAATTATTAAAAATCACTTAATTGGTTCAATATTTATACATAATTCGCCATCAGGTATTAGGT
The DNA here is from genome assembly GCA_018397195.1 of Lethrus apterus. Classification (NCBI taxonomy): domain Eukaryota; kingdom Metazoa; phylum Arthropoda; class Insecta; order Coleoptera; family Geotrupidae; genus Lethrus; species Lethrus apterus. The sequence continues at coordinate 10,500 of JAFFZR010021639.1, read as the reverse complement.
GCAAATTTTTTGCACAAATGTTTATATTACACCCATCGTCGATTGTGGACAGTTTATAGTTTTCTAGCAGAGAGCATATAATTATTTTTGCTTGAAAAATCGAAAATTCTTGTTCTAAAAAAATATGTTACACATATACAAATGCACAAATCATGAAACTAACCTGCTGTTAATTTAATACTTCCAAATGGTAGAAAGGTATAATTTTCAATCTCTTTGAATTGGCCAAATCTACCAGGATCATAGGTTTCTGGATCCGAATATATTTCCTTATCATAGTGAATACCCATCGTTGAAATAATTGTATTTATTCCAGATTCTAAACTGATGACAGACCACGGAATTACAATTGGTTTTATGCATTTACGAATAACAATTGGACATGGTGGATATTTACGAAGAGTTTCTAAAATAAAACATTTCTCATTAACATAAATATAGTTACACTAAACATTGAATGACTAAAAAACATGTAATAGTAAAAATCACCTTACTACAAGTTTTATATTTCAATTGTATAATTGCATAACTTGTGTAACTTGCTTGCTTAAAATAATGATAAGTATTTAGGGGCGAATAGTCAAAGGTAAAATATATTCATAAAAGAAAATATATTCACTAAATAATACCTTGTTATATGATAACTTATTACAAGGAATTTATATATTATTTCTACTTTTTCGTTTTAGGCAACACTAATTACGGTAAATGAGTAGCATCTGTGCAGAGTTGAGAATGGGTGAAAATTTTCTAAAGTATCTAAGCAACATATACAGTTATCAAGTATAATATTACGTAAAATATCATCCTGATATACTACCCTGCACAGAGGAAGGAATTTATATATTATTTCTACTTTTTCGTTTTAGAGTATAATATAATTGAATCAATAAATCTTGACATAGTTGCAACAACGTGTACTATGTTAATTAGATTTCTTGTATAAGTTCTGTACAATGTTAGTTGTCGTAATTACATCTGTGAAATTTATCGCAGTTACGAGATAATCAGACGTATAACAAGTAACAATTTGCATTTCCTGCAGAAATAGAATCAAGCTTTCAGTATGTAAATGTGTCTGTTGTACACATTACATTTTTGTAGAAACATTTTAAATCAATCGAAACGTGTTGTAGATTTAATCAAAAGACGAGCAAGACAAAAGGAAACGTGCAAGAATTGGCTTTCATATTCATGTTCAAATGATCAGAGTATACACGAATATATGAGAATTTAATGTCAAGTTCTCCCAAACTTTTTTGAACATAAAAAAAAATTAAATTGTAAATGTAAAATAATATATTTTTTAAATATTTTTCCAGATAATGAAACTGCTCCATTGCCCCTTTCTTGTTTTAATCATTTGTCCATTTTATACTGCCTAACAAAAACAAGTAGATCAAAATTCATCTTTCTTTTAGTCAGTGTATAGATATATGTAATTCGCGTCCTAATTCTCAGTAGAACTAGACAAATTGATGTACATGATGTCCAATTTAACGACATAATTTAAAGAATTAAGAAATGAGAAGAGCAAGAAGAGAAAACTACATAATAAAGACAAAAAGAAAAGAAATTAAAGATGAGCGTGAAAGTAACAGGTACGAGAAGAAATTTTGCAAGAAGACATGAGAAATTTTGTTCAAGAATTCCTATAATTAAATATATAGATTGAAATGGCCATCAAATTATTTCTGTTATGGAAAGCAAAGTATTGCTGAAACGATACGATCATTAGGTAGATAAAAAAAAAAATAATAGAGTTGCTGCAGACACATAGATAGGATGAAGGAGATTACATATTAAAACAAACTAATAAGTACCTTCAGAAAAAAATAGGAGAAAGAAGAAAATATAGATCAAGTAAAACGTCGTCAGAGAAAACTGATAAATTAGCTAAACTATGTTCGTAAATCCGGAGGAGTAAATACATAAGCCAGAATTACACTGGAACAATTTTTGAACTTACCGTTAGTTGGCCAATACTGATCGTATTATTTAGACATCCAATTCTACTTTTGTTCCGTTATTGTTAGATGCGATTTCGTGCAATTGTCTGTTAGATTTTGTGTACGTCTTTCATTATGAAAAGTTAATAAAACACACACTTTATTTTGAATATCTGCAGTCACTTTTAAAGGAGAAAAATGTAATAAATTTCTAAGCATTTTTTATTAATAACTATTTACTACTATTTACCAATCAAATAATTTGTAGAAACTAAATTGTTTAAATTAAGTTTATTGATAAATGCCCCAAACGCGGGCATTTCCTTGGCGGTGAAACTACTATTGTCCCCGGATTTGAATACATTCAAATTGAAGTGATTAATTCATATTGCTGCATTTCACTTCTATAAAGAACTCTTTTTATATAGTTAATAAACAGTGAATGACTTTTTAAATACTTTAAAATCGACACCTATCAGCTGTCAAACATGTAAACATTAAATACCGGAAATCTGGTTGCGAATACGGCAATTTACACTGTGTAAACGTGTCTCGCAAGTAGCCAATCAGTGAGCGAATAAAATTTACTCCTCCGAATTTACGAACGTACTATAGTAACTCAAAAAAAGTGACGCCTACATTTCACATAGTTAAACGTTCGTATAAATATCAGTATTTAGGACACTCCGCCGAATTAATGAAAATCCTAAATCTCAGTATTTTGATTGTATGCATGCAGCATACTAGATATTAATTATAATAGATATTTGTCAATAATACATTATAGCTGTAACGAGTGCATTGTAAATGCACGAAAAAAAATCGTAATTAAATTATTAACTTCGATAAAATATATTAGATAAAAGTTTTAGTATAAACAAAGCATATACCTTTTATCACTTGATCTAAATATTTCATTTCCGTAAGTATATCGAACGTTATTTTTCCATTACTTGCTTCAAGATTTAATTTAATTTCTTTCCTTAGCGTATCTTGTATGTGAACGTTGCAGCTAATTTCGTAAATGCAGAAAGGAAGAACTGTATTAAATACAATATCCAAGCATTTGATGCACTCAAATATACATTCGGTTAGTTCGCGGAATTTATTTTCGTCATTTATATCCAAATCTTTTGCAAGCTCGTGAATAATAGTCGACGTATTTGGATCGGATAAAATATTTTTCATTTCCCTCGTAAGCAACGACAAATGTGATTGATTTACATGTTTCTTCTCGTAGTAATTTAATATAAATTCCGAGCACAAACTGAAAATTATTTTAAAGGTTCCGTGCATATAACGTTTTCTAACAGACTGTATTACGTCGTCAACGCGTTTCGATTTTCCATCGAAAAAGTTCTTATATATAAACTTTGTTTCAATTTCATTTAAAACGTTCCTAATATTGACATTTGTGCCACTTTGAATGCTTTCAGTAAAAGAAGACATTTTCATAAAGGAAATATGCGAAAGTTTAAGCGATATTTCTCTGTTCATATTTTTACAAAATATAAACTCTTTAAACTTGTCATAATCATTTGCAAGTATCGTTTCAGTGATATTTTTTTCTATTGGTATGTATATGGGTTGAGTTAAAATGTAAATTCCTCCGTGTCTGTTGCCATTTCCTTTTATTTGATCGTAAATTGATTTAAATTCATGTGCAAAGGATTTTTTTTGGAACAGCAAATTTGATCCGTGACCTAGCGGAAACGGTGGATTCAACGCAGGGAGTCCTTTTCTACCCCAGTAATTAAATTCCCATAGTTTTATGTATGCTATTCCAGTTAATCCAGCTGCTACCACTACACCAACTATCGAAGCGAACATCCTAAAATTTATCTATTTAATAAAATGGAAATTAAATGTTTTATTACACGGTAGTGAATTGTGGAGTACAACAAATAATTATAAATAGAAAAAGTGTTCCAATTAATATTGCGACTCAAACAAATACTTGTTCATTTAAATTTGTAGAATGTGATCTTATAAACAGTAGTTATATCATCTAGGAATAATCGACACAGTACGAATTGCCTTAAGGAGAGTTTTTAATCTGAACAATAATAAAATCCTAAACCCATGCATTCAGATGTTACAAGTGCAGAAACGTATAAAAACTGCTGAACAATATTTAATTCAATTAAAAAACGGGATATGCCTTTACCTGGTAACACTACTAATAACGAAAAATGTCATTAATATTTAACAATTAACTTGCACTACACTCAACGAATAACAAATATATGTATCGTTATCGTTTTTATATAAAAGTTATTATCTGATGGAATTGATCAAATTTACAACAGCCAATTTGTTTGCAAAATATAATTATTGTCATTGATTAAAAACAACTTTATCTCGAAACAACTGCATTCCGTTTTATTGCTATATACGGAAGTACATTTATAGATATTGATCAAAACAAAATTTTATTACATACATTCCAGCTCGACTTGCATTAGTTGCTCACATCCGCAGACCAAAGTTTGTTTCTGCCAGGTAAGGCAGTTGTTATTTAATAAAACAAATTCTTTCCGTCACAAATCTTTCTACTCAATCATTAAATTCTGCACTTCCTCTCCTCATACTTTCAACCCTTTGTACTTCATCATCCTGTGCGTCCAACTTTATGACTCATATTATGCAGGAAAGTCGAATTATTGACACTAAAAATTGAAGCTTTTTTCACACTATATTTTTACACATTGTAAAGGGTTATGAAATTAAAATTGTTTAAATTTTTCAAAATCTATAAAAGCTATCATGAGAACAACCAGGTCGATTTTTAATTTTTAAGTACAAAATTTTGGTATTGTCAAAAATTCAATTCCGCTCCCGGTGAAACCGGAAGTGATGTTAACTTTCTTATTTTAAATGGAACATCCAGTATATTTTGACGTTTTTGGAAAGACGATGGAGAGACGAAATACGAAATTTTCATTGCAAGTGCAAGTTTGCACTTTTTAAATTTAAATCTCGTGAATTTTGTAGCAAAAATATAATTATTATTACAAGCCGACATTAACATTTTAACGCGATAAGATCAAACTGCCGTCGGTACACGAAGCTACGGAATATCTATCTAACCATTCCAATAAACCAACCCCAATGAAAGGGTTTTAGACATTTACATTAATGCATTAAACAAATTATTATTTATTTGACTAAGCTGAAATACTCGTATAATTTTAATGAAAATAAATTGTATTTCATATGTAATGTACATTTAGAGAATCTAGTATATGGACAGACATTGACAAGTATTTTGGCATATGCCTTACAATTAGACAACACTAATTATGGTAAATGAGTAGCCTCTGTGCAGGGTTGAAAATGGGTGAAAATTTTCTAAGCAACATACAGTAATCAACTATTATGTTACGTAAAATATCATATAGACAATAGCTATAACTTAAGATTTTGATAATTAGTATCTACAGATGAGCGCCCCATCCCGTACTACCCATGTACAACCCTGCACAGAGGCTACACATTTACCGTAATTATTGGTGTTGCCTAATTGCAAGATTTATGCCAAAATACTTGTCAATGTCTGTCCAAGTACTAGATTCCTTAAGTGTATATACAGTTAAATATAAATGTGAAGTGAGTGTTTTTGCATCCGACCTGATTCAATTATAACTTTACAAACTCAAGATAATAAAGATTATACAGGATCTTCCTTAAATAAGTACAGATATTTTAACAGGTGATAGATGACCTTAACCCAAACCCAAATCCGCAAAAACGGCGGTCCTATCTTCATTTAAAATTTTCGAAAAATGTCATTTTTTGTATGTGGGCATTCGATTCTAAGTATGGTCCTGTGACCATTTCAATATGTATCGCGTTGAAAATTAACTTCCTTTGGCGGGAATAACACGAAATATTGCAAAACAACCTTTATTGATGATAATTCGGCGTTACTGTCATATTTTACTCAAAACTTAAATTATTTTTGTCTGGCACACTCTTCCACATAGGACCTTCATTTTTACATATTTGGGGTTGGGCTATCTGTACTTATTTAAGGAAGATCCTGTATAAAGACGTTAGCGCCATCTGCTGTAAATCCTAGAAGAAATTTTTGATATGAAAAAACGTCAGTTTAAAAATGAAATAATGTTACATAATGTTTGGGTACTGGCGTCTACAAAAGGCAGCAGAGCAAGAAATATTTTTTATAATCGTTATACATTTGGTTTTTAATAGTTGAATTTTCTGTGCAGCTTCTGGTATTTTGCAAATTCTTTTCTATCAAAATGTTTGGGTTGAAATATTATGTTCAAAAATAAACATAGACAGCAGAATTTCTAAACGTGGAATCTCTTTTTCTAAATTAGCGTACTTGTGAAAGAATTGATTCTTCTTCGAAAGCCAACCCACTTCACTATAGTAGCTTATATGATAATTAAAAATTAAAGAAATGCTACACTTTAATTCGAACAACCAATCCAAAAAACCAAAATACAAAATGTTAAATTTTCGTATTTTAAAAAGTTTCTTACTAATCACCAAACAGACTTTAAATTTACCCAAGTTTTGTAGAAAATCAGCAACTCTGGCAACACTGGGATGTTATCTAAATGAGAGCAAAAAGCAGTAACAAAGTCTGAGAGATGAGATGTGAAAGTAAGTAAAGCGTGGACTGGGACAAGAAAACAAAAGTTTTGGTCTATGTATTGAAAATGTTTTTACCTCTGAAATGATTTTATAATGGACACAATTTTTTAGCAACCCTGTTCATCTCTTTGTCCATTAAACATGTCTAATCACAACTATTTTAAATAATAGTATGTGGTAACAAACTCAGATATTAAATATTTAAATCATTTTAAAAATGTCCATTTTAAATGATTTTCATTACCTTGGAAAGTTAATTATGCATATGCCTTAACTGGTATGGCAGGGTCAAATTTGACCCCATAGATTTTAACATTGAGATTTAACTAGGAAATACAGTGTGTCCCCGGATGGACCTAACTATATTTGTAAACTTCCTTATTTCGCATTTTAGGAAGAAAAGTCATTCTTCATAAAAAGTTTTGCTCCATCTAGCAAGTCCTCTGCCACTATCAAAATTTCGAAATAACATACAGGTTGGTTAGAAAACGAGACAACGTGAAATTTGGTTAAGAATAAAGTACCTTTTATTTGAAAGGAAAGTATAAGTATTACTGGGAAAAGATGTTTGAAATTTCAATAGAAGCTCATATATCTAATCTGGGCGTTGCATCTCAAAGTTGATTTTTTTATCTTTATTAAGTTAAATAAGTTATAGGTATAAATTTTGCCAACGTGGTTATCGCAGTTTTCTAATGAAAACAAATGCAATTGAGAATTTACTGAAATTATTGATTTCATGTCAACTAATTGTTAGTCAATGTTTGAATTATGTTATCTCTAAAGCAAAGAATTTATTTAGTGAAATGCTACGGTATCGGTGAAATATCATATCGCTATGCAATGGGACTTTTTAATAGGAAATATCCGGGAGTATATGTTTCTGTAAATTGTGAATAGAACAGGCAGTATAACAGATTTGAAGAAGCAAAAGCACATTCATGAACAAAATGATGCCGCTACATTGATCGCTCTTGATTCTGTAAGAACTTTACCAAAGAAATCGTTACGACAAAGGCAAAGAGATCTTTCTATCAGTAAAAGCCTTTTTACTTATTTATCTTAATAAAGATGCACCATGCATTCGCCGCTCCGTTCGTCGATCGCATACCGATTGTTGTGTACCCATACTATACTCGAAAAATGACACGATAGTATGGGTACACAACAATCGGTATGCGACCAACGAAAGGAGCGGCGAATGCATGGTGCAACCGCGCTATTTGCCGCATACCTCGAACATCTGTCACTTTCGCTGTCAAAAATACCACTTTTTCGTCGCGACATGCCGACGCTACCGAACTGTCCCGACGCCATGTCTTTGGAAAATAAGCGTTTCCGTCTCCGAATTATAAAATTTTGACCTTTTCCCAGCCGCGAAAATCGCCAATTTCACAAGACAAATTGCATTGCACTTGAAAAATTAAGAAAAACATTAAGTTATTTAACAACTTTACGCCCATGGGAATCGAGGCAACCTATCCATTTGGTTTAAAGGTGACTATGAACTTTCGTTTTATGTGGATATGGTCCATAGGAACGATCACATACCCTGAAGTATTACCGGCTCTGGTACTATTAGGATAATTTAAAATTAGGGTCAAAATTGACCCTGCCATACTTTAAGCACACACGGCGAATTATAAATAAAAAATGGCGAGTACGAGTAAAACATGTTTGAATGAAGAAGAACTTGAAAAAATAGCCGATGATATTATGAAACATGGTTTGAATAGTAATACTGAGTCTTCGGCCGTTATTTTACGATTTGCTAACGTTCGAGAAACGGTAACACAACTACGACCTAAAGAGAGAAGAGGCACGAAAAGCGGTAGGTGTCACATCTGCCCATATAGTAAAAAAAAATAAACCCTTTTGTGTAACATTTGTAACCAGCACGTCTGTAAAAACCACTCCAGGACTAGCATATATGTCAAATTTGAGAGGAAAAATAGGTTTTCAAAGATGTTTGTCAGTTTTGTTGTTAATGAAATAATTCAATTGTTTTCATATAGAGAATAAGCCATGGTATCACTGGAAATGGTAAATGGTCATAACTTAAAAAAAAAACAAAATGGAATTTAGTTTAGAATTTTTTATTGGAGAAGTGCTACTTCTTGTAATATTTTTTGAATTTTAGGTATTCTTTAATAACAATAGCCATATGTTCTATTTACGGTTTTTTTACTTTCAAAAATATTCCAAGAAAACATACCAATTAGGAAAATTAATTAAAAATGGATAAATGAACATTTTATAACAAAATAAAAAGGGGGTCAAATTTGATCCTGCCATACTTTGAGTGTAACTTTTCTTAGCCATACCAGTTAAGGGATATTAGCTGTCCAACTTGCTCAATATAACTTTAGATACGACATTATCTGTACTATCTGTATTCGTCTTCGGTAATTGTTGCAAAGAAATTTAATTTCATGGAATTTGTATTCCAAAGGAGAATGATTTTGATAAAGTATATTTCACTTGAATTAATAAAATTGACGGCTTTTCATTTTATTTATTCAGAAGTTGAATTGGTATTGATCTAATTTATTTGCTTCCTTTAATGTCGAGCCGAGTTCTACAATATTTACAGTCGGATTTGAATGAATGATCAATCTTTAGGAAACACGAATATGTAATTGGATAAAACCGAGAGATCAAATAATATTCATATATTCATATATTCACAAGATTTATATAAAACTAAGAAGTATAAAATAACTAAATAACAAATGACAAAATAACAATGCAAACTTAAAACTTAATAGTTTCGATATGTTAAATAAGTCAATTGTATGTGAATTAATATTTACTAAAATATACTTATAAATTAAACTGCACTAATTACAATAAATATTTAGAAAGTGCTTTAACCACGATCGACAACAAAATTTAGTAATTTTCGTCACGCCCGCACCCTGCAAATGTTTTGCATACAGATTTCCGTTAACTGTATTCAAAGATACGCAAAGGATAAGCACTTTGCATATAAATGTTTGAATATGTTTTATATGGATTAGTTATCATTGGAAAATTAGTAAGTATCATATGAACACTCAAGACATTAACTTAAATACTCATGCAAGAAAAGAAATTATTGATCAATTCTAATAATATAATTGTAGATAGTACTGATTCTTGTAACACAAAAGATATTTTAGCTAATACCTATTTAAATAGAAAACTCTAAAAGTATATTATTTTTATTAACTTTTCATTTCAGTTCATGTGTTATTATATTTATCACAAAATGTTTCTAATAATTAACTTATAGATATCTATTAGTACATAACAGCCCATAAAAATTAATATTTACAGCGCATAACTTATTGACATATTGACAAAACATTTTCTACTTTTGGTTCTATCGCTCTCAACTCCATATTATAAATTTATACGTGAGCTAAATTTAGCTCTCACATTGTAATATTTCGTGGTATTTAATATATACCTGTATAATTAATAAGAAAAGTTATGCACAAATTTACCAAAAACCTTTTGCAATTTAATCATGTAGATACACGCCGTAGCGCAGAATCCTTTAACATCTCTGTATCCGCGCGATGTCCTGTGGCACCACGACGCCTCAATCACAAACAAAACTCAGTTCGCGCGCTGATTTCGTTTATATCGGAGCAACGGATGCTGGATAGCATGCTATTCGAAATAACACGCTCTCTTCACATCATAAACGCTAAAGATATTGAATTCACTTGAACATTTCTGGTACCTTTGTGTCACTTCATCTTAAGAAAATTAGATTACAAAGTTTGAAATGAGTTTTATGAGTATGGTGCAACTAAAATTGTTAAACTTTCAGTGAATAGAAACTTTCAGAGTTAGTTTATGAAGTTTCTGAATCGAAATCACTAGTCGGGAGACACTTAGATGAAGAAGCTGCAAACAAGGTACTTACTGATTTATC
>JAFFZR010021636.1:0-11444 GCA_018397195.1 Lethrus apterus | reverse complement strand
ATGTGGGGGCATTGTTTATCGGGAACTACCAACTACTGTAGAAAATATGCATGAACGTATTCGAAATGCGTTTCAAAGTATTACAGCCGATATACTAAGAGGAGTGGAAAATTCTTTTAAAAATCGTGTTTGAGTTTGTTTAAATAGAAATTAAAGACATTTTGAAAACTTTTTGTAAAATTAGTTATGTGTTTATTCATACTTTTTATATTTATTTTATTATTAATTAAATGTTACAAATAAGAATGTTGGCGATATTTTAGTAAACGACTAAAGACAGCCATATGATCGTTGTATGAAAAATCTTCAGAATTGAATCCTACAAATATTCATGTAAAAATATACAGGGTGATCCATTTGAAAAAAATGAGAAATATGAAGATGAATGAATAATGTTGTAATGAATTGAATCCTCTGGTTTCAAAACCCCCTAAATCCACTTTTGTGACTTTTTCAGAAATTAAGAAAAACTGTGTAACTAACTTGTAGCGGTAACACGTTAATGATTTTTTTTTCCCCAAAATGCTATACAGTATTAGATCCTAAAATGACACAGCGGGCAAACAATATACTTAGAAGAAAGTCACAATTTTGAAAATAAAAGTGGATTTAGTGGAGTTTGAAGCCAATTATTGAATTTAATGGAATTTGTAAGTCAATATTGTGGATTGCGTGTGTTTTGATTCCGAACAAAGTAGGTTTAAAAAAAGGGAAAGCGTAACAATGGAAAAAAAAACGAAAGAAAACTTTTTATTATTTGAAAAACAACAAGAACGAAATGAAATTAGACTAATAGATCCGGATTTATATTACCCAAAGTTGGAGTTGTAGCTTTGTTTATTCGCGTTCTGATTGGCTGATGTGGATTTAGTGGCGTTTGAAAATTATTTCCAACAGATTTGGTGGAGTTTGAAACTAAGGCAAATTTTAACAGTGAATTCTAAATGGAATTTGTGGGGTTTGACATTATTTTCCTTTTTTAAATCTTCTTCGAACATACAGTTGCATAATTTTGTGCTCATTAGCAATAAGAAAAGAATTTCGACCTCATATCATTTATTTTGAAAATTTCATGATTTTTTTGCCATTACAGGTCGCATTTTATGAAATTTTAAATGGATTGTGGGTAAGGAACGGACTGCAAATAAAGGGACAAGCCATGACTTACATCCAATGTAACTTTTGCAATTCTATGGTCGACGCCGACTTGTACCTGTTGCAAATCTGCTGTACGAGAATCCCCGCTGATAACTTCCTGAACATCGTAATCGACAAGTAAGTACGTTTATGTTTTTGTACTCCGATAATACTTTTTCTGCAGATTTCACGTAAAAGAATGGATGAGTTTGGCCCCATATCAGGCACCACACAACGCTTTCTTAGAAGGTGAACACGACACACCAATGTTAGAAAGTTTTTTAACCTTTCTCGCAACATTAGTTAGTGTTCGGACAAATCTTGGTAAGTGCCACAAAGAAATGTTTACGTTGCTTAGTAGTATTTTTTTTTATTGTAGGTCTGTCAGAAACGGCTTTAAATCGTCTTGAAATGGTAACGCTTTTATGTATGGGTGACAAGACACATTCACAGTTAATGGAATTGATGCCAGAGCGTTGTGGTACCTCCCAAAGCCGGGATTTTGAATCACTTTTATCAGAAGTTGCTGATTATCGTGCACCAGCGTTAGAAGCAAGTGGAAACATGCAGCAAGGGATGTACGTGCCAAAGCCGCAGGTATGGGAAAAGCAGTATGATCCACTTCATGTACTGCTGCGAGCTGTACATAGGAGGGACTTTCAAACTGCTCTGAATCGATATACTGAATAGTAAGTTCATTCACAATTTTATTGCTGAACATATTCACTCGAGATAAACTATTGTATTTAATAATTCCACCTGTTTTAATTCTTAACCATAATGAATCAAGGTTACAGTCTATTTAGTACAAGATTTAAGTAATCGAGTCAGTGTGCTAAGATATAATTTTGTTGACAACAAATTTAACCATTGCATTGAACACTCACACAATCACGAACTAGATTATTCTGAATTGTACATCAGACCCTGGCTTTGTTAGTGATCAATGCAGGTTGAACTACTTTCCTATTAATGAATGGCTCAATCCAGTGGCGTAGTAAAATAGTTGGACTTTTATTTCAGTTATAATAATCCAAGAATGAAAGAGAAATTAAAACCGGGATCAAGCCCATGGCCCCCATATCGAGATCCAGCCAGTTGTGGTGAAGCCTATGAGGATCCTCGTAAAATTCTGCGCTCAAAGGTTTTCCATGCTGTGGCTTTAGTAGTGCTTTACAAAGCGATTAAAGCTCACATATCCTCTGAGCACGTGATGGCATTGGTTGTATTTCTTTTGGAGCAGGCAGTTGCCGTATGTGAGAAGTGTTCTGATGATAAGGTTAGAGAAAAGTTATCCTTGTAAAACATCAACGTAATTTAATCGTTTTAGCCATCAAAAATGTGCACTAGTGGACCACCTCCCCAGCGTCATTTAAACGATATGGACTTGGCCCATTGGTACCCCACAGATTCACTGTCGGAGAATTTAAGGACTGTGATTGGAAGAGTCGTGTTAACACCTGAGCCAGAGGTGACACCGTTAACCTACAGTTCCGATAGTAAGATATAAGATATTCTAAAACTTTTTAAATTGAGATGAAATTGTGTAATGTATTTTCTCAATCAGGTGATTTTGAGTGGGATGGTTCAGAAACTGTTAATGAAATGTTAGATGGGCCAGAAAACGTTCTGATGGCATTGGAGGAAGCAGACTGGAGCGCTTCTTCACAGAGCTCAAGCGACCTGATGATGGTCATCGTACAATCAAATCAGGATTCACCTCCATCTGAAACTATGACTTTGCCAAGTAGTTCAACACAGAACCAAGTTTTAGCTTTACCTGCCCCTTCTACTTCGTCATCTGCAACGTACAACAGTTCAGATAGTATGGCCGTTGCAGTGTCATCAGATCGAATGGTTGTTTTATCACAGCCAGGTAATATTATGGATATTTTTCTTTCGTCGAAATCGTTTGGCTAATTTATTTGATATAAATATTAAAATTTTATTAATGATTTTTGTATATAGGAACAACATATTCAACAAATAGACCTGCACTCCAATCACCACCGTCTGCATTACCTGGATCGGATGCTTCATGGAACGGACAGAGTCCATCCACTAGCCAAGAACTCGTACCATCGACGTCCCGCCATCGTAAACCCTTTTATTCATTTATGAGAAGACAAAACGTGGAGGTATACTATATTTAACTATAATTGCTAATGAAGAACTTTGCTAATGAAGATTTTTTTTAAAAGCAATTTAAGCATCTGTTTTGAAATCTAGTTATTTGTGAGCTTTATTATTATTATAATTTTGTTTGTTTAAGAATGTAACTTCAAAACCACAAACAGTCAAGATAAATGAAAGCATAATTTCCCTGCTTTTAAAATTGCACTCTCATCTGTCTGGAGTTCCAGACAGTTATAACCCCGATGAAGTACAATCGACACCTAGTGATGGATCTGATGAGATTCTGTTTGGTGATGGACCATTTTATATTGGGAGACTGTTGAGAAAAATCGCCGACATTGATGATGCATGCAAAGAATACATTAGGGTAAATGTAATAACTAGCTTGGAATGTATTAAACAAAAATGGTTGTAGGAAACTAGAAATAAATTATGGCCGCGACAGCAGGAATTTGAAGAGGAACAAATTAAGAAGGAAAGTAGAGAACGGGAAGAAAGACGCAGAAGGGCGAAAGAAAGACAACAAAGATTAATGGAAGAATTTGCTTCAAAGCAAAGAGAATTCTTAGAAAAAACAAGAGGAACTGAAGTTGGTGCAACTGAAATGGATTGGGCTGCAGAAGAGGAAATTTTAGTGAGCAAGCAGGAATATGATTGTGTCATCTGCAACCAGAGTACTCCATCAACAGAAGATAAACCCATGGGGCTCGTTGTTCTAGTGCAGGCTACAAGTGTTACAGGTCATCGAAGGAGGCAAGGTTACTCCGAAAGAGCGACATTGCCAACATGTGATGAAGAGAAGGAAAATTTAAGAAGGGATGATACACTCACGAATGAATTTGATAAACGTGTCGAAGAATTGGATAGATATTTTGATCCTGTAAGTGGGTTCTTTTGCATACTTTGATGGATATTTGATAACTTTGTTACAGCAATCCTGGTTATTATCAGTAAATTTAGGATGGGAAGGTGGTGTTCATGTTCAGACATGTGGCCATCATTTACATTTAGATTGTTTAAAGTCGTATTTATTTTCTTTGCGTTCCCAACAAAGACAACAAAGTTTAGCACCTGACAAGTAAGAGCATCAAATAATATTAATTGTTAATAATAATATCTTTTTAGGGGTGAATATTTTTGTCCGTTATGCAGACAGTTGGCAAATTCTGTGTTACCTTTGTCTCCTCAGTTAGGTGATTGTTCACAAATGGTGCGATCAAGACCATCAAGCATGGAACAGGTACTAACTGAACTAGGCGATTTCCTTCGAGAGAACAAACAACCTCCAGTATGTATTTGCAAGTATTTTAAACATGTTTTAAAATTATTAATTAAAGGGCAATTCCAATTTATCTGAAGCAATGGGTAAGGCGATGGAAGATATGACTAGCAATGCTCAGTTAAAGCCAATGTTTAAACCAAAATCAAATAAATCCAGTGGTCAGAGTCTGTTTCTTTTTGTAACATCAATAGCTAGAACTAATTTAGAAGTGGAACTAATACAAAGGATGGGTAATTTGGTCTCTGTTAATAGTGAGCCAGCCAATCCACTTCTACCAAAACGTGATTGTATAGGTATGTCAGAAAATTTGAAATTGAATTAAATTTAAAATTTTAATTTTAGTACCACTTTTGCATGTCCTGGCTGTGCACGCAAGAGTTCTAGCAATGTGGCCGGCATGGATGAATCTCCAGCAGTTGTGCGGTTTACCCCCAAGCAGTCTGAGTAATGCAATTGCGTCAATCGAAAAGGAAGTTCCTCTCTTACTACGAGATCCCGTTGCTCTATTACTCCAATTTGTTCTTTTATTGCCGTTGCATTTGGATCAGAGTAAGCAAATAAATTATACCTAAATGGAAAGTGTTTAATATTATTGTGCTTTAGCATACTTTACGACAGTTGTAAAGGTTGTATACAATCTTCTTTACTATCAAGTTATTACCCAAATTTCATGTGGTCTCACAAGTGCTGAAAGAATGAAAGCTTGTGAAGGAGCTTCAGTAACGCACATAGATTCACTTGGTGCAGCTCTGACATTGATTAATGAAGTTTTGGGTCAAACTGATCTTTATATGGAGGATGATGGAAGTGCATGTTCACAAGAACCCCATGTAAACATGATTGCATTAGAGCAGCAGGTAATTAATTTTAGTAACAAAGAGAATCTTTTAGAATTCTTTCGTATAACATATTTGACTTTTCTTTTATAAAGGCGTTTTCAAGTTTCAAATTCTAAACATTGAATTTTTTTGATTGATTTAGGTCCAAAAACTCTGTCTGCCTTTTTTACGAATAGCAACGCTTCTCAGACACCACATTTACAATCAGGCTTTACCAGATATAAGAGCCCCACAGAGTGAATTCGTCCGACTAGTTTACTACCTTGAACTCGTTACAGAAGGTATGGATTGGGGATGTTTTAATGCTGCTGTGGCGTTAAACTGGCCAACTGATGCTACCCAACTAATACATAGACAGACACCTCAGATGTGGTGCATGCAATTTGCTGTATTCATTTCACAGAGTCAAATTGCTGCACGATCATTCCTTATAGAGCAACACGTTATTTGGCATCCCCCACGACTACTAGAGCTGCCACGTGAATATGAAAAGATTTTTACATATTATCATGAACGATCGTGCAGCAAATGTCACTCAGTGCCGCAAGAGACGAGCATCTGCTTGTTGTGTGGCACCATCGTGTGTCTCAAACAAAACTGTTGCAAGCAGCAAGGAATATGCGAAGCTGTAGCACATTCCTTGGAATGTGGAGCTGGAACAGGAGTATTCCTCGTCGTCACTTCCACATATATCATTGTGATAAGAGGTCAAAGAGCTTGTCTGTGGGGATCGTTGTATTTAGATGATTTTGAAGAAGAGGATCGAGATTTAAAGTGAGTTATTATAATTTTTTGTTAGTAGTTTGTTCACATTTTTCTTGAATTTAATTCTTAACCATCTTATAGGAGAGGTAAACCACTCTATCTAAGCAGAGATCGTTATCAACTATTAGAGCAGCAGTGGTTAGCACATAGGTTCGATCATACTAAAAAAACTTGGGTTTGGCACCGGAATGCTCTTTAAATCTTATATCTCAATTATATAAATTTATATATATATGCAATTATATGTATAATATATATTTGTATGTATATACATATTTTTATGGTATGTATATGTGTATGGTATGCCTTGTATATGTTTATTAATTTTTGAATACAATCTAAAAATACATTTTTTATTTAAATTTGCATAGGAAATTATTTGTAATCTAATTGTAAAAATGCTACTGTTAGAACTTTTCCTCGCAGTAAAACTGCATATTATGATGATCTTAATTTATCTTGGCTAGTCTAAACGGTGTCGTTATTTAATTATCGAATTGAATAACACATAGAGGCCTAGATCTCTCTCTTGATCTTGCAAGACACACGTCCTTGGCAAGTACGTAATAACGAACAATTTTCGCAAAATTAATTTTAAATAATTAATGGCTGTTTTGTCCAATATAGGATTGTTAACTTTTTTTATTGTATATTTTGTAGGTATAAATATTTTAATTTTTTTAAGATAAATTGATGTATATTTTTAATAAAAAAACTCTTGTTTTGCTCACAATATAGAATATACGACTTAAAGGACAATTTTCATCATGTAGTATTATGTATAAATAAAGTTTCTTACTAAAACGTGTTTTCATGTCAATTTCATAAAACATAACACAACATGCATAATGCATAATGTTTATTTATTTCAAATATGTAAAATTAGTATTGGGTAAAAATACCTGCACCAATTTTCCTAAATTTAAATGGCCTCCTCCTGTTTCTACCACTAAAATAAAGACATTTTTAATGTAAGATGCGTTTCAAAGAAAGCAGACATACCATACGCTCTTAAAGAAGACTGTACTTTGTTGAAATACACTTGGCATGGTTGTTTCCAAGTAAATGTCAAAAAAAGAACATAAGTGTCGTAGCTGGGCTGATAAAATCCAACTAGGACTTGATATACTCTCACCCCAGTCGAAATTCACGGAACGCTCCATATCCTTAGAAAAAAAACCATAAACACAATATATTTTTTTTTAATGTAACTTACTCTAATATCATCACAGTTTCCTGCATGATATTCACCATCATTTTTTACTGTTATCGAGAAGAGAGGTGACCTAATTGGGTAATCGTTTTTGACAGCAATCATAACTTGTAAAGTGGCTAGAAAATGTTTGATTGATTATATGTATAAGTTTCTACACTTTCATTTAATAATTATGTCAAATATTTAAACTCAAACCTTTTGGTCTAACTATTGTTGCACTGTACAATAAATCCGTCGCCAAAACAATTTCATTTTCAACCAGTTGATTAGTGGATGGTTGTTGACAATAATTTTGCCAAGTGGTTGAAGTCCATTTTGTTAAAGTGGAGGCTGAATTTCTTGGAAAGTCCTCGTTGTCGGGCAAAGTAGGTATTGAATAAGATTCTGTAAAAAAAAAATTACACTGAACAAAATTTTAATGAATTAAATGTGAAATACCTAATTGTTGTAACTGCAATGCTAGCTCGATTCTTGATTTAAGACGCTTGTAAATGGCTTTAATCACAGTTTCGACACCAGCAGGATTGGGTTTATTGCCTTTCTACAAAATTTAAACATGTATACAACGTAAACAGAAATATGTAAAAACCAACCTCCATTGCCAAAAAATCAAAACCACATATTTTCTGTGCCCAAGAATATGCATAACCCAATTTGGCAACCAAAGAATTATAAGAACCAAGACTGACTTTTTGCAGTTGATAATGATTACTTGGGTTTGGACTTTCCGTTCCAAAATCACCTTCCGAAAGTTCGTTTAGTATGCTTTCCCCCATCAAGACTTCTCTTGCAGTGTGACCTGTATTTTAAATTATGCATTACATTTTATTCTTTAAAAGGTTTACTTTTATAACATAACATTTCAGTGATTTAAGATTTACTCAATTATATTTACATACTTGTAAGTTGATTAATATCAAAATGCTTGAAATAAAAAGATATAATCTCATACTTGTAATGTTACTTGGTATGTCCATGCTTGATGTAACTGTCACTATGTTTAATTGTGGTCTGTATGTGAATTTCATTTTAAGAATGTAGCCCAAATTGATTATTATCGTAATTTCGACAGAGAGTGGATGTGGCTCGATTAGTATCTTCTTTTTTTCTTCGTGTTTGTCAATTTGGGAAGCCTTCCTATGACGACGTTTTTTGACCACCTCGACAACTTCCTAAAGAAAGAAGGAAAATATTTGCATTAACTATGAAGTTCAGCTTAATGTTAGTAATTTTTTAGCAAATATCACAATAATTCTAAAAAAGGAGAAGAGAGACAGCAGAAGACATGGAATAAAGTAATTGGCGAGGTGCTAGAAAAAGAGGATGTACATCCTCTTCTTTCTTTCTTTTTTCTTCAAAAACAAAGGACAGGAAATGGACGAAATTAGTCTGTCAAAACATATAAGCCACATACTATTATATGGTAGAAGTGGCTATCCATTCTCATTCTTTACAAACAAATAAGTTATCATGTGCAGGTTAAAAAAAAACATTCACCTCAACTTCTTGTTGATCATTTTCCTGATCTGAATCAATATCAACCTTGCTATCTCCTGACTGATGTAGCTCTTTCCATTGATGTGCTTCATCATAATCCCCTATTATTTCAACATTCATGTTGATATTGTAAACCTGTTTATAAGCATCTGTTAAAGCATATAACAAATACAAAGGCTCAGGCAACAAATAAGCCAACTTATGTTCAGCTTGTATTTTATCTATAGGTAATCCCAAATATTCTTGTAATGGCTTACTAGCCTCTAAAACTGCGGATAGTTTAGGTCCAATACCCTCCAATTGATCTTTTAATTCAATTATCCCAGCAGCTAAAGATTTCTTTTCATCATCGAAAGTATGACAAAGTTGTGCTTGTGCTTTACGCTGCGTCAATTCCCACTCTAAAATCGCCAAATGTCGTTGATGTTTCAACTGATCAGTTATTGTAACCTAAAATTACCAAAATAAAACAACTTCATAAAAAATTAAGAACATACATTTTTAAATTGTTGTGTTATATTTTCAGGAGCAACTTGCAAGAATGTTTCCACCGGAACCAACTCGATTTCTTCATCTTTGGACTTGAATTGTTTGCATTTCTTAAATTCGGAAGCTATATGATCGACCTCGTATAATAAGTTATGATACTGCAAGTTTGTGCTGTCGACCTTTTGTTTTTCACCATTTAGTATTTCCCTACCGCTTATCATTCGAAACTTATCCAACCTGTTCAACTTTTTTAATATGGCTATCATTACACATGACTCGGTTAAACCTTGTTGAATTTTTGAACGTGCCTATTAAGAATTAATTAAAGTTATAGAATGGTTTCGTTTTTTTGTATCATGTGTGAATCAATCAATGAATTTCTACTTACATCAGGGGAATTCTCTTTTTTGAGTTCAAGAGCATCTGAAAGGAACTTTCGTATTTTTTTGCAAAGATCGAAGTAAATAAGAGCGTCGTCACCGGCATCTCTCTGTGCCGATTCCTTTTCTTCATAATCGACGACTTTCTGGAAACGCTATACATCAGTAAAATACTATAGAAAAAAAATTGCATTTATTTACCGCGTATATATCGGTATCTGCTTCACTTTCAGTAACAGAGGTATTTTTTCGTCGCTTTTTGATACTTGTTTCTTTACCCATTTTTAATTTGAAAATTGTGGAAATTACAGTTACACTTCCAGGTTAGTTTTATTTATACGAGATTAGCTGACAAGATACGAAAACGAGAAGTAACTCACTGACTCACAGGCAGTGTTGCCAGGTGAAAAATAAAAAAGTTGCCAGATCGCAACCATAAAAGTTGCCAGATTTTCACCAACAACGTTTTGGGGTAAATAAAAATGTGTAATGACGTAATAAGGTTGCATTCGCTCCATAATTATATGACCACAAAAAAAGGTCCCACCTTGCCCGGCTTTAATACAGAGTGAGCAATTGGAAGTGACCACCACGTGACCACATACGTCACAAAACTAGTGTATTTTTTTGTTTTACTGCTGCCTATACTGCTTATAGTATTTACGTTCTGTCATGTGACATTTAACGTGTTTCAAAGCGCTAGTTTTTTACGTTTTACGTGATTTTCTCGTGAGTTTTCGTGGATATAGCGTTTATTGTAATTTAACTGTCTTTTTAAAGACTACACTGCCCATTACCAGTTTAGTGAAAATGGCATTCACGGATGAACAAGATAGGTTCATTGTAATGGCTCATTTTCGAAGTGCTACACAGGAAGAAAACGGATATTGGTCATATTCTCTGCAGTCGTGCATTCAACAGTTTACTTTGGAATATCCAAATGAAGTGATTGAATATGAAAGATTTGCTCGACACCGCAACAGGCTGGTACAGCGATTTATGGAAAGTGGTAGTGTTACAAAGTGTAAACCAGTTATCACTTCACGAGTATTAACTGAAGAAACAATAAATGATATTTCTGATCGTATGACAACCAGCCCTAATAAATCAGTTAGAAAATTATCTACTCAAATAGGTATGTGCTTACTGAATAATTGAGAACATATTTAAATTTATTCGTTGTAGGAATATCATATGGAAGCTGTCGCACAGTCTTAAAGAAACATTTACACATGTTGCCATATAAAGTGACTATACATCAACAGTTGTATCCTCGGGATTTTAAGCAAAGGCGAAATTATTGTTTATGGTTTAATGAACAACTAAATGAGGAGCAATTAAACATAACCTTCTTTTCCGATGAAACTTGGTTTCATCTGTCGGGTTATATAAATAGTCAAAATTATCGTACCTGGGCTACAGAAAATCCACATGTTTATAAAGAAACAACATTACATCCTATTAAAACTGGTGTGTGGATTGCAATGTCACGTAGGCGCATTATGACACCAATATTTTTTGATAATACAGTTAATGCTGCTCGATATAGACAGAACATCTTAGAACCATTTATTAATGAACTCCATGATGATGAAATCCAGAATGGCTATTTTCAACATGATGGTGCTACTCCACATACCGCTGATGCTACAACAACGTACCTCGAACAATTTTTTGACAATAGATTAATAAGTAGAGGACGT
>JAFFZR010021635.1:0-11606 GCA_018397195.1 Lethrus apterus | reverse complement strand
CATTTATTTTTTTTTGTGATGACGTCATAACTACAAAACAAATGAAAGTCGGAAGATGAATCGCACATATTAATGTGTATTTTTGAAATCAAAAATCGACCTGTTTCAGCGTTTTTTAAAAAACCGGTTGAGTTCGTTTTTATTTTAAATATTCCTTACTTTTTGTCCTCACTGTATATGCTTATACAAAATTTATTTAAAATAATTTTAGTTTGGATTTGTTTATAATTGCAGTTTGTAGACCACTAAACTAATACATTAATAACTAATCATCTTGTCTAGAATTAACAGCGAGGATATTTTCGTTTCTATTTCGAGAAGGGAAGTTATCAAAGATGTTTATGCACGCTCTGAAAAGTCTATTTGTTTATACGAAACGAAATTTCGGGTTAATTCTCGGAATTTCTCATGCATAATTTTCCATGTAAGAGGAAAAAATGTGCATTCACATGATTACTCGATTTTTTGCCAAAATTCGTCACCAAAACAAAAATTTTAGTGTGTATAGTTCACAACGAATATTAACAAAAAAAGAATAAAAAGTTAAGAATATAAATAACACTGAAGTCATAAGTTATGACAAATTATTCTAAAAATTGCACACGATTCCGTTGACAAGAAATAATCCGTCGTAAATTTTTATATTCTATTAATTATATCGATAAATACGAGTTCCAGTTTCCTTTATGGCCAATTAGCATGAGTCATTGTTTAATGGAAAGGAATACATAATTCATGCGTCGACACAGAAAAGGAAACGATATTTTTATTGCAAACATCGATTTAATCGATACGTTACAATTAAAGGTCGTCACGTGATGAAAACGATTGAACATTAAATTTTCGCGACAAAAAGTCCTGTCGCAAATCGAACATTTACCGATATTATTTAAAGACATGTAATTAATTCGATAATGAAAGGAAAACGACGTAGAAAAACAAATAAAGAACTAAAGAATTTTTTGTTTATCGGAATAGTAATTACTAGTAGATCCGTGAATACGCCTAATCCATTAAAAAGCCTAATTTAACAAAAGCCTAATCTATCAAACGACTAATCTATCAAACGCCTAATCTATCAAACGTCTAATGCATTAAATGCCTAATCCACTAAACGCCTAATACATTAAACGCTTAATCCATTAAACGCCTAATCCATTAAAATGCCAAATTCATTAAACACCTAATCCATTAAAGCCTAATCCATTAAAAGCCTAATCCATTAAAAGCCTAATCCATTAAAAGCCTAATCCATTAAAAGCCTAATCCATTAAAAGCCTTAATCCATAGCTCTCCTTTATCCTTAAAACCTATTTCTTTTTTTTTTCATGTTGGCAAGACGCACATTTAAAAGTTATATAATTGAAATATTGCCCGGCTGGTCGACTGGTTGGATCGTTGCCTGACGTGAGAGAGGTTTCCGGTTCGAGTCGCTCTCATGTCTGGGTAAGTTCAATCATTCGTCAAGAATTGCCGGTAGCATTTTCACAGTTGGCGTATAATTAATGGTGCTCTAGACGTATGGGCGTACTTCTGGAGTAACAAGCTCTTACTCCTTCACAGAAAAGAAAAAACATAAATTTGACTTATTTGACACTTGAATATCAAAATTTATGGCTGAATAAGCGCCCTGGTGCGCTCGGTTGCCATTAATCAAGAAACAACAACAATATATTGAAATGTTATGTAAAATCTACATCATGAGAGCCACAGGACGAGTACAAGCCTTCAATACCAACCTAAAACCATCGGAAAACCTCCAGTCTTTGCGGGACTAGGCCGGCAGTTTCTGGCCTCTATAAAGCTGTAGAAAATTATCGTTGTCGGACGGAGACACAAAAAACATTTTTTATAGGTTAAGGCTCTTGATTACTAAATTATCAGGTCAAATTTCTGAAAGCTTGAGTTTTAAAATACAACTTTGCCAGAAAAAGGTAATGTGTTTATTCAGAGGGAAAATGTCCTGGTTTTCGTGATTTTCAAATATTTAGAAACAAAATAGGCGAATTCCTTTTTTTGTTTAGATATGAATTATTTGTAATAGAAGTAATAACATTTAATCGACATCCTTTATACACTTTTGGTTTCTTCATATTGTACACATTGGAATTAATTAAATTTTAAAATTGAAATAATAAAAACAGAAAATAATTGTCACTTTAATATAAGGCGCCAACCTCGTCATTTTATTCTAATTATACATTCACTTCTTCACAATTTGTCAATTCAGATCAAGAGGCGCGCAACGAATGTATTTGACGCCCAGGGGCAATTTCATGCATTTATATTAGAATGTTCCTTATTCAGTTCAATTTGTCAAGATACTGAAAGCCAACCAATATAAAGTGAGATAGATGAAAGAACTTTTATATTTTTCATTTTTCATTTATTTCAGTGTAGCAAACTTACAAAATATTAAATATTAAAGCCATTTGAATCGTTTGGAATATTGACTTAAATAGTTTTCCGCGACCTAAAAATTCTATTTATGAAAAGGTTTAAACATAATAACGGCCAGAATATTTTTTGTAAAGAGATTGAATGGAAAATGGCAATATTTTTTTTCCGTTTGATACCAACCAACAATTGGATCATGTTTGTCTAATCTATCTATGTGAATTTTTAACAAACAATATAAATCGATTAATTTCTTAATGTTCGTTATTTACTTTCTCTTAAATGGGAAAAGGCATCTGTTTAGGTTCAAATTGTGGTACATTAATAACATAGTTGCAAATTTTATGTAACGTTCTAGTCAAAACATTTAAATTGTGTAAACACAGACTGCCCGAGACGATGAAATGTTCACATTTTGGTAACTCCCAAGTCCAGTCGTTCGTTCGAAAATTTTCGATAAATTCTATTTTAGAATCTAATTACACGGTCGTTTCGCAACACTAAACAGTTTTTTGACTGAAACGTCGTAAAATCGAACGTTTAATGTGCGTGCGTCTTGAATGTTCGATTGTTAAAAAATGGGATTTATCCGAGTAATTTAATACGCGCCCGACTCGTGCGTAACGGCTCTAATTGTGTAAATGTTTGTTTATGAACGTCTTGTTATTGTTTTTCAAGTGTATCACGCGCAATGATCAAGCAATATTTTAAATAAACGATGGAAAAAGAAATTTAAATTTATACTATAAAATTGAAAACTATTTTCAAGTTTTCAAATGGTAACAATTTTTTTCTACTAATTATTTAAAATATTTTAAAAATTAATGGGTTGTCCGTATCAGATTTTCAAACTTTGGCAACGCAAAATTATATAGAACGTCACTTAAAGAAAATCTATAATCGCGTGTTCAATTAAAATGAGTTTAATTATTCTTATCAGTTCCAACATCAATATTTTGTTATTGCATTATTATTATTGAATTCGGTGTGCCGATTTGTATACATCGCCAGGGAGTCCCGAAGTAATTTAAGAACCTGTAAAATTACCTGACATTTATTGCTGTTTGCGACGCGCGACGTTTATATCTTTATTGTGTATGTTTAATGGTAAATTACACGAAAAAAAAACGAAATAAAACTTGCCGATTATAAATGGTCAAATGCCGTGACCTCAGCACAGTTTAATTGTCCATTTATCTCGATCAATATTCAAGTTTGTCCAATTCGATTTCCATATAACTTGTATACGATATGCGTCGTCTTTTTATTTAAACAATTAACAAAACACGTATCTTTTGTTATTTTTGCACTTGGCGATAGTGCGTGAAGTTATCAAACTCACAAATTTATATATTCAATTAAATATTTTGTTTGTTTTTAAATACAACAATTGTAGAAATTATTGTAAACTTGGACAAAATGAATTCCTATGTAAGAATCTCTGAAATTCAACAATTTTTGTAAAATATACAAGAAAAATATACAATATACGAAATATAAAAAGAACAATTTCTTCGTGAAAAATATTTTCTATTTGTAAGAATTTTAAAAATGAAAGTTACTAAACTTTTGTATAAAGCAATAAATCGTTTTCCACAGAAGTTTCTTCATGAACCCTACTTAACATAATTACAGGTTGTTTCCGAGGATTTTACCTGTTGATCTCCTTGTAACAAGTTCTTCCCAGAAAGCCTTTGTAAAGCACATACTTTAATGTGATTTGAATAGCATCCTATAATTGTATCATTAACCTATTTGTAATGGTTCTAAATTAGTAAGGAAATAAAATCAAATTATTTTAACGAATTGCAGAAAAGTTTGTTAACGTCGATTAAGAATTAATTTATCCCTAATTAATAAAAACCAATGCAAGTATTTAATTTTCCATCAATCAGCTTCAAAAGAAAAACGGCAATTGTTTTGAATATCGCGAGGCAATTTATCAATATTTATATACCTAATTGGTTTAATCGGAATGTCTTTATCATTACTCGTAATTAATACGTGTGTGCGGTAATCTATCTTAGTCATAAAATTCATCAAGGAATAGTTATGCAAGTATGTATTTTTTTAATTGAGATAGTGCGCCATTTACGCCATTTATCTAGAATGTGTATGTGAATGAGCGAACAGTTTCACTCTCGTCGTCAAACACATCACAAGACATTCTCAATTCTCAGAGAAATATTATTCAATATTGACGAATAACTGAGAGAAACGTTTCCAAAAAATTAAAATTAAAAAAATGTGCAAAATATATATTAGATTTTATAGAAAAAGAGACAAAAAAAAAAAAAATATTACTCACTTTGCACTTGCAAAATAATATAAAATATTAAAAAAAGGTTAAAAATCGCGATTGAAATATATAGATATTTCTGAAATATTAATAAATATTTTGACAAGTGATAGTTGACCTTGGCCCAAATCTAAATCCGAAAAAATGGCAGACATATTTTCATTTTATGGGCATTCGGTTCTAAGTGCGACCCTGTAGCCATTTTAATGTGCATCATGAAAAGTGGCTTGTTTTGGCAAGAATTACATGAAGTAAACAAACAGTACAAGGAAACAAACATTGAATCCAACATAGCCACTTGAAATTTAAATTTGGAAATTTGGAAATATTTGGAACCATTACAGGAACTTTACATTTACAGTTTCAAAATTGTAATTCTTGTAACTTTGTAAAAACATAATACGATCATCCTAATTCATATTCTAACATCGACCTTCTTTATAGATATGTATCCTTCAATTCTTCCCTTCCATATTCTTTTCTCGTATTCCGTAATTCATAATATATTACACTTTCTTCGTTGTCCTTTATCCAGCAATTATCATTCTTACAAACATACCTCATATGCTCTTAGGATACCATTCCGTTACATCACACATGGCAATTATCTTATCTACTAGCCTTTTTCATAAATACCATTTTTTGTTTGTTTCATCCTCCCCTTGAGAAGTTTCCGCTTCAAGTTTTGTCCTTCACCATTTTGTCCAACTTTTCTCCTTCGTTTTTACAGCTCCGATGCCCTTTCACATACTACCTTAATCGCCCCATTTGCCTTTCAAATTAATCTTGATTGGAAAATGTCCAAACCATTCAACCGTATAACTTATTAACTGTTCCATGTGACGAATCCGATAGGAAATAAAAGTCACGTTCGCATACGATTAATTTCTGATTGATTTGCATTCACCGTGGAGCGCGCGTTATGTAATGTCACATCAAGTATGTCGTACGCCCGAGCATCCGCAGTCGCTCTGCGTCTCAACCGCGATCCCATCCGTATTTTTTTAATTCGGCGTGTTTTAATTTTTATCGCCTCTTTGCTACAAATGTTATTATGCAAGGTGACGAGCATGAATACAAATGCGCTAAACAAACGAATCAATTTAAAATGCCGAGCACGCGGCTCGGTTAATTTTAAACAGAGTCGTAGGTATTTAATCGAGTTCCACACTTTAATCATCATTATTGGAATGGAGCGGCCATAAGTGTATACGATACTAGTTCGTCTACATTTTTTCTTATTTTTTTCTTGCGTAACTTTTATATCTCAATTTTCAGGATCTGTAAATCTAGATGATATTAGTTCGTCTACATTTTTTTCTTATTGCAGTTTATTGCGTAACTTTTATGTCTCAATTTTCAGGATATCTAAATCTTCACTTGAATTTAATACTTCCAATATTTTCCCAAATCATTTGTTTATATATCTTTTGTTTTCTTTCAGATCTTGAGATCGGGAAAATAAATAGAATCCAAAGTTCAACATAGTCAACGGGGTTCTACAAAAATGCAAGGATGTACTTCATTTTTGTATAACTCAGTTGAGTCTGTTGAACTTTTCTTTTGTTCTCCTTTAGAAGAAGATATTAAACAGACGACACAATATAGGAAGGGTTGGAAAGAGAAATAATGGCACGACAAATCAGTTCAGGATTAAATAAATTCATTGACATTTGATTTTATCATTGTTATTTGGGTTCCATTTAATTTAGTTGGGTTCCTTTTAATTTAGTTGGGTTGGGTTGGGTTAGGTTGTTAGTTGGGTTCCATTTAATTTAGTTGGGTTCCTTTTAATTTGGAACCCAACTAAATTAAATGGAACCCAACTAAATTAAATGGAACCCAACCGATATGTTTGTCGGAATTAGTTTGCATTAAAAATTCGCGCGGAAAGTCGTGCGTTCAATTTATAGTCCAGTCATTTGGCGCTCAAAAAGGAGGTTACCTGTGAAGTTTTAGGGCAGTTTTGAAAATTGGTATATTTATAGATTTTGACGTGCTCTTTCAGAATTTTTACTTTGCCACCTCTTTTTTTTCCGGAAGTAGCCGCCATATTGGAAAAATGGCGCTCCAAAACAGTTTTTCGACGATATTTCCTTTCCGACTCACTTTACGGTGAAAATAGTTATGTAATAAATTAAACTAGAGAACATTTCCTATAATTTATGTATTAACCTTTTTTTTGTGAAATGAATAGTTTCGGCGTACGAGCGCCGCAAAGTCTACCCGCAACACGCGTATTGACCAACAAATTCATTTCCACACCGCCATGAGGTAGAGTTCCTGGCGCGTTTTTTTTTNTTTTTTTTCCGGAAGTAGCCGCCATATTGGAAAAATGGCGCTCCAAAACAGTTTTTCGACGATATTTCCTTTCCGACTCACTTTACGGTGAAAATAGTTATGTAATAAATTAAACTAGAGAACATTTCCTATAATTTATGTATTAACTTTTTTTTTGTGAAATGAATAGTTTCGGCGTACGAGCGCCGCAAAGTCTACCCGCAACACGCGTATTGACCAACAAATTCATTTCCACACCGCCATGAGGTAGAGTTCCTGGCGCGTTTTTTTTAGTGGTATCCCCAGTAGGCCTAATCCACATGTGATACACTGTTGGCTAAATTTAGTGCATTCTCCTTCGCTTCGATATCCCTGATTTTTGAAATGCTATCAATACCCACTTCTTGAGACACGTGACAGTTTATTTTCTCATCTCTGATAATTCCAGTGCTTATTGACATGAGTTCCTTTACTTCCGCCAAATTTAAATTACGCTGTTGTGATTGGTTAATAATTGCTATGGTTTTTCAACGCGTAGTAAAATATTTTTCAAGCAAGCATTAGTCGCTCACAATACCCGTACTGACGAAGAGTATCAACTCAGAAACCAACGTTGGTCTGCGGATGTAAGTGACTATGCGAGTCGAGCTCTTGTTTCAAATAAAATATTTTTCGTTGATATATGAAATACGCGTGTTGGAGTAGACTTTGCGGCGCTCGTACTCCGAAACTATTCATTTCACAAAAAAAAGGTTGATACATAAATTATAGGAAATGTTCTCTAGGTTAATTTATTACATAACTATTTTCACCGTAAAGTGAGTCGGAAAGGAAATATCGTCGAAAAACTGTTTTGGAGCGCCATTTTTCCAATATGGCGGCTAAAAAAAGAGGTGGCAAAGTAAAAATTCGGAGCACATCAAAATCTATAAATATACCAATTTTCAAAACTACCCTAAAACTTCACAGGCAAAACTTCCAGCTGATTGGACTACGTCTGTTTTGGAACCTCTGCTTGCATTAATCGTAAGTTCACGTGAAAAACGACCAAGACGAAACGTCCCTAGACCTGTATCTTCTTCAGTGACAATGAACATATCGCAGGCTCGCAAGAGACGACTTCAAAACTGGTTTTGTCGGATCGGATCACGTACGAACCTCGGCGATGACTCTTAGACAATAGTCGCCACAAAGCTCGATATTTAGTAACAATTAACTACGGGTTACGTTGCACATTTCCATGGCATTGTGCAGTCATCGGCGCTACCGTAAGATCACAATGGCACATGCGCCTTACGGACGTCTCCTCTTTAATTTAATTGATGGACGTCCAAATGATCGGTTTCTTCGCCTCGATTGATAAGAAAACGCCTTCGTCGGATCATTCTGGTTAATTGTGTCCATATAGACACAAATCGTACTTTGTATTTAAGTGACTTGTCATGCGAGATTATAAGAAAAGTAATGAAGTTTGTATTAATTTTTATTTTAAAATGTTGCATATAAAGTCGATTTATTTCTTGGGCATCTCCGATGTTGTTGTCTCATGATTTTCTGATGTGTACTATGAACCAGTGTCGTACTGGCATATTTGGATGCCCAAATAAAACAAGAAATATACAGTATTTTTACAGATAAAAGTGTAGAGAAATTAATAATACTTAGAATTATTAGGAATATAAAGCTATAACTATAGATAAGTTTATAGTATTCAAAAGTAACAATCTGTAGGTAAAAATAGTAAAAAAAAAATTTGCATACAATTTTAAAGGCCGTTTATTCATCGTAATTACAAGAGTTTGTTAATTGTGATTAAATATGAGCGAATGTAGTCGAATCTTGCTGTCAGAAAGTGTCTCCATTTCGAAAATACCGTTCAGCTAAGTCCTTACATTGAGTTTTGAAATTACGATTGCATTTGGACACGCTCGACGAGCAAAAAAAAATCCCGCATCGAAGAAATATTGAAAAATGTAAATGCGAGGAACGGGGCGCCGCCGCGCGCCGTTTGAAATTGTGTTGTATAATTTTACGTTACCGCCCGAAAAAGAAATACAAATGTAAAGTTGTGTTCATTTATTCTGTAAGATGTAAATGTGAGTCCCGAAAATTTACAATTCCGAGAAGTTAAAGATACACATCTTTTAGTAACGACTCGTCATATATTCGAGTTCTACATTCCTTTCGCGGCAATTTAAAGACGACCGAAGAGAACACCGGCGCGGCGCGGCGGCGTTCGCAGTCGGCGGTGATCGAATTCATACGTGCCCCGAAGCTTTTAAATCGTTTTTCTTTTTTTTTTAAATTTTATGTGATATTTTGGCGAAATTTTTTTTCTATACAAACTAATTATAAACTGACATGGTGCGTTAACACATGTTTATGAATCCTAACATGTATATATAAAGCTACAGGGGCGGATCCAAAGGGTTATAAATGGGTTAATCGTTATTGGTAACAATTAACGTTTAAGACTAAAAAAAATCTTCACATTAACTTTCAGTTTCATGTCTTACTTATTTTTCCAAGAATCTTAACCCAGGCCTCGCTTCATTCATACATTTCTTCCAAATCCGTCCTTGTTTCTTTTCATCTTCCCTCATTTCCCCTATCCTCCTTACTTCCTCTAATTCCGTTCTCGCTCCTGTCCTTGTCTCTATACCCAACTTCTCTCTCGTTTAAGACTAAGTGATGGCACTTAGTGTTTAAATGATAAAACTTCCTTTGTCTAATAAAGTTCGTTATTTTTGACATTAAACCGTTGTCGCATACCTATAATAGGGTGTTTAGGGCTTCTGCCTTCTTCTTCTGATTCTTATTAGAAAAGCAAATTTCCCTTAATCAGGTTAACCAGGTAGCATGCATACAGGGTTCGTTCTCAATCTTCAGACTTTCCACACGTCGGTCGCTTGATTCAGCAACATTCAATCACGAATTAATACTTCTTATACATAGTTTTGTATGCACTCAATCTGTATTTATGGAACATATCGTGATCTAATTTATAACTGATTAATTAATCTATATATTTAGATATAATCTAAACCACCAATAATCGGAAATTCCATCGCCAAAACTCGCTTACTTACAAGCGACCGATAGATAATTCGTTTGTTATCGTAACTGTCGCCAGTAAATCCTTTTTTGATTGATTCATTCGCTTCGGAATAAGTAAATAAAATATCGGTCGGTGGTCATGAACGAAATATTTCCCAACTACTTTTATCTGCGTCTAAATGATTGTAAACGTCGTTGATAAGATTCTTTATTATTTGGAATGCGAATGGTTTGAAAATTTTGAAACTTTACTCTTCAGGTTTGTGGAAGACCGTGCAGTTTTGATAAAATCCGTGCTTCATTACAAAGGAGAGTGGAGCATTTTTCAAAAATTTAAATTTTCATTTATTTTGTTTAAACTTGAAAAGTTATAATAAAATATTTTTAAAATAAATTTCAAAATAATCGCTGCCACAGCTGGGGGAAAATTTTAAAAAAACTGGTTGAAATATTTTTAGTCAATTTTTTGGGTGTAAAATTTTTTATTGGCAATAAAAGTCTTCATTTAAATTGAAAAATGCCTTATTTTCCATGGTCTAGTCGCTCATTCCTTTTCTTTAAAACACCCAATTTTCATTCATTTTGTTTAAACCTCAAAAGTCGTAATTGAAATATTTTTATTTTTGTCAATTTATTGGTTGTAAATTTTTTTATTGTCAATAAAAGTCTTCATTCAAATTGAAAAATTCCTTTATTTTCCATTTCACAGTCTGGTGTAGTCGCTTTTTCCTTTTCTTTAAAACGCCCTGTCCGTCTCCTGTTTACTGAAACGTCTCTTCCACTTCTTACCCAACTATTTTTTTTCTTAGTTCAACTCCCACACACTCTTACTCCATACTTCAACACATCCTTTCTCACTCCACAATCCAACCCAACATTTGACATATTCTTCATCCGATTCAATAATTATGCGCGCTTTCCTCGTCCCCGCCACTCCCTTTTCCCTCCAAAATTCCTACAATCTACCATATATCGGGTGTGCCAACTATCTGGGGTCGGTCTATTACGTCTTACCTATTCACTTTATTAAAAAATGTTTCAAGTAAAATTTGTTTGGAGTCAAGTACTCTACATCATAAAATTATTCTGAAATATACAGGGTGTTTAGTTTTGCCTGTACGTTATACAAGTTTGTTATTTTAAATTGAACACCCTGTATATCGTCGCATTTTCAGATTCCCCGGAACAAAATAGGGAAAGTTTATACTACAGACCCCATACTAAAATTGAGCGGTTTTCGAGATATTCCACTTTTAAGTAAAAAAAAATTAATTTAGGTAGTTCTCTTTAAAAATTAATAGTGTTTTTATTAACGACGATTTTGTAACGATTCGTTGTCATAATGGTAACAATGCTTCTAGTTAAACAGTCAATACCAAACATCCTCGTTAGATTATACAGGTGTTTCAAAATTGATAATGAATTGCAGCATCTTTAAAAGGCTAAAACTCGTTTTTTTTTTCAAATGGAACACCTTATATATTTTTATGCCATTTGATCAAGTTTTAAGTTCTTTTTTGATCGCGTATAACATTCCCTATAGCTGAAGTTAATTCTTTTGGAGTTATAGGTA
>JAFFZR010021634.1:0-11707 GCA_018397195.1 Lethrus apterus | reverse complement strand
AATTCCCCTACCCCCTTTCGCTCTCTTAATGTAAATTCTCTCTGTGCTACTGTGCGGGTGATGCATACGGTATTCCTTTAGTTTGGACCTCATTAGTCTGTCCAAATCTTCCAAGTCCGTCTTCGTCCAATTGACTATTCCATAACTATACCTTATTATAGGTATCACATACGCGTTTATTGCCAACATCAAATTTCTCGCTGATAATTTGGTCTTCAATATTTGTGTCATTCTTTGCCTGTATGTTTTTATCAAATTATCTTTAATTTTTTTATGTTCTACCCCTTTAGCTTGCAAGACTCCCAAATATCTATATGTTTCCTCTTTCTCCATACCTTTTATAATTTGTTTTTCTACCTCTTTGCCACTTAGGATATACCCCTCATTTCTTTGCCATTTTCCTTTTTTAAGCTCTCCTATTTTGCATTTGCTCAACCCAAACTCCATCCTGATATCATTGGTAAATGTCTCCGTTTGTTTTATCAAGTATTTCATCTCCGCACTTGTTTGTGCTATCAATTTAATATCATCCATATAAATAAGATGACTAATCTTACAGTTGTTACTCACTACATGACCATACCTCTTTTTGTTTAATATTGTTGAAAGTGGGTTGAGGGCTAAACAAAACCACAGAGGACTGAGAGAATCTCCTTGGAATATACCTCTCTTAATATTAACCTCTCCAATAGCTTTTCTTTCCAAGTGTGCGGTACCATGTCATAAGCCTTTTTGTAATCAATGTACGTCCATATTAGGTCTTGCTTTTCTTTTTTTGTCTTCTCAGTTATCATTGTGTCTATTATTATCTGTTCTTTAACTCCATAACTTCCTGTTTCGCATCCTTTTTGCTCTTTAGCCATAATTTTATTTTTATTTAAATGATTTCTTATCTTCTTCTTCTTATTATTATTATCATTATTATTATTATTATTTCCCCGAGTGATGGAGATAGGTGGAGGTTCGGAGGACATTTAAACATAAAAAAAATATTATTGATTTATTATCATTATTATTGATTTATTTTTATTATTATTTGTAAATGCTTTCTAAAAGTTACTTACCGTTTTATTCATTACCATCCAACCAAAAAAGATGATTATTATTATTATTATTATCATTATTATTATTACTTTATGTTAAAAAAGCAACATCCTATAAGAAAACTGAATCATAGACAAACGGATAAAAACAGTATTCCATATTTTGTCGTAAAAAGTCCAAAAAAAAAAAACAACCCTCAGATGCGCTAAACTTTTATCGCCGACCACCCTTGCGAAACGTATTATCGTAAACGCGAAAATCGCTCAACGAAACGCAGCCCAGATCTTTATTTTGTGGTTCATGTCTGCGAACAGCTTCTATGGGCTTCAAATTATTTATCATGGGGAGAAGGTGGGGGTGAAAATGGAAAATTGAAGATTTCATTTCAAAAACAGTACAAAACATTCGTACAATATGAAGAAAATTGCGAATGTTTTTTATATTAAGGATTTGAAAAAATCTTGAAAATGAAGATTGAAGAAAATAATTTGCCCTTGAAAATTCCAAGGACACATTTTGGATATAGAACTCAGATTTTATGATAATTTGAAGAATATGTCAATATTCGATTCGATTAGTCTGGATAATTTCAAGAATAAACAATAATTAATTTAATATATTCCATATTGGGAAGATTTGATTTTTAAATAATTTTTTGGAATCTGAAGACTTTTTAAGGAAATTAATTGATGACTGGGAAATTTCAAGGAGATTTGGAAATTGCCGGTACTTTTATGAATAAAAGAATGTATTCTATTTTTGAAAATTAAAAAAAAATTATGACTAATATTTAGAAGAAAGAAGAAATGCCTCTACAATAAAATACAAAAACTAAATTTTTAAATAATTTGAAGAAACAACTAAAGATTTGAGTTTCAAATAATATGAAGAATTTTTTTGACCATGCAGATTTTTAAGGAAGTTAAATGAAGATGCGAGACTGGGCAATTTCAAGAATGTATGCTATTTCTGGAAATTTAAATAAAAAATCTACTAGGATTATTTAGAAGAAGAATAAGGCTGGCCAGTTTGAAGAACAACAAAAATGTTAATGCACAAACTTCCAAAATGAAGTAATTTGAAGAAACAAATTTTTAATAATGAAGATAAAAAATTGTACGCATTAAACCGAACCAACCCGACAACAAAAATTCTTCTTCGTTTTCAACACAAAACAAAAATTCAAAAATTCCAGACGAACAAAAACAAAAATTAATCTACGTTTCGTTGAAGACGAAGAAGAAATCAAAGAAGAAAACAAACAATTCCAAACAGAATGTGAAGCAATTCGCGGCCATTTTACAAATCAGCTGTTTCGATCACGGAAAGCACGAAGTCAACATAGTTTCGGCGTGTAGGGGGGGGGGGGGTCACGGCTCGTAAAACGCACATGGCTGCCGGGAGTATCGAATTACTGTTGTATAATTCAGTGCGAGCTGCGTTACTGTAAAATGAAAGAGCAGCAGGACCACCTGGGATTAATTGGAACAGGAACGCAATTGTTAAAGTATCAACGAGTCAGTTTTGGGGTTTTTGGTTTTTATAAACCGTGGCAATAAATTACAACATATTAAACCACGTCGCACGTGTTTTAAATAGAATTTCTGTAAAGTTGCGTAAGAAAAAAAAACAGTTGCAAATGAATGGAAAACAAACATTGTAACGCACGAAATTTATTTTTGAAATTATAACTGAGAACTTTTCAAATGTTCAACGTATGATTCATTGATTGATTGATTGATTGATTGATCGTACCAATTAGATGATTGCTATTTGCTGTTTATGGGACGCTTGAAAGTTTAATGATTAGTATCGATCGATTTAAAAGGTGGTTCAAATTTACCTTACAACTAACGCCAAGACCATTGATACAACGGTTTACTTGCTTAAATGAACTTGCGGAACGAGTATCGATCGATGTATAAGTGGGTCAAGTTTGTCAAAATGTAGCAAGAGTGCTTGTTACTTTAGCCGTCCAGCAACTTCCTCTTAGTCCATTTGAGTACCTCCAGCGCAGATCCGGACTCGTCCATATCCTTCCACAATTTCCTTCCCCCCACCAATGCTCCCATTCGTCCAAACCCAACGCACAGAATCTATGAACGCACGATGTATTCACTACTCATTCAATATTTGTTCTTTCTCTCCTTATTTCCACATTTGAAGCGCTAATCTCTCATCGACCCCACTTTTACCACTCTGGTGTCCCTAGGTGCCTCCCAAATGACTGTATGTCTTTATATTTTGCGTTATACTTGCCCTTCTGAATTCACTCGTATCTTTCTTGTTTAATTATCTCCCTTCACCTTCCCATATGTCCGATACTCCACCCCTTCCCCTAGCCATTTTCTCCACCTCTAGCTCATCTTGCCCTCCAAAACTTGTCCACTTTCTCCCTTTCCCATCTCGACTTATCCCATTTATCCCCTTCCTTCCTTCCTGTGCCAACCTTATCTAGCTCTCCCTATTCCCAAGCTTATGTTTTTGGAAGAAGTATCGATCGATATTAAATGGGTCAAATATGGTGTAGCCTTGCGTTATAACTTATAACAATCTAAGGCCACGGTTATGACTTTTTAGTTTTACATTATTATACAAGCTGTTTAGAACGAATGTCGATCGATAGAAAAGTGGGTCAAGTTTCGAAAACTCTTGCAAAAGTAATAATAAACTGATCAACTTTTGGCCGAGGCGGTTTGAATTATTGAATGTTTGGTATCATCAACATGAAATGGGCAATGTCAATTAGAAAAAAAAAACGATAAAAAATATTGCAAATCCGCATATAAAACAACCGAAACACCATTAACGTTTTATGACCTGAACTCGCCTGAAAGCACTTCACTTCACTCTCGGATCAAATTAGAACGAGTCCGGGCGTGACGCAAATTCGTAAATGGAACTCCGTCTAAAAAAAAATGAATATCCGAATGGGACGTGGATCTGCCGGTTTAATTTCCGGCGCGATTAGCAGATGTTTTCGTGTTCCGTTGTATTGAAGCTCCCCTCGATCGAGCTTTTTAACCCGTTTTTTCGACGTCATTGTGCAAAAATTCTTTGCGTCAAGACAAAATACGATCGATTTTCCAGGGGTGCAAACTATTATTGAACAATCTAGATACCTTGTTCGTAACTCAGCGTTCTCAGCGCAAACATCCAATTACTTCGAAACTAATTCACGTTGAGTTGTGTAATTTGTTGTTTTTTTTTCTGGTTCGATCGGGACGCGGAGTGGTAATTTGGCGCCGCCACAAAGAACGCGCATTGGAGCGAAAATCCTGTAAATCTCGTCCATTGTTGAAACGAGGGCGTGGGCTACGTCGATTTTGTTTTGTCACGTACATACATGCAACGTATCGCAGTCCAAGTTACATATGAAAATCAAAATTAATAAATCAATCAAATGAATAATAATACAAACAAAAACCGACTTTCGTAAGAAAGATCACGTCAATCGGACAACCATGACCGTGCGCATAAACCCACTGACATTTACCATACTTCGTACGATTCGTGACATTTCGAAGCGACTGTCATAAAAATTCGTTTTCGTGTACGAGGTCGCACGCATTCGTTCCAAACCATAAAACGATTATTCGAAAAATTCCCGCAAAGTTAGAAAGTTTTTGCATCAAAATCGGCGGAGAAAACCGTCGTTTCTCATGCGGTTACGAGCCACGTGAGCGCGCCGAACTTGTTTACGCATATCTATACATGTCTATACATCCAAAGTAAGTAAACGACGCGACGGTAAACAACGTTTCTGGACAAAATTGCCATTTTTCCTTGAAATAACGCTACCATTTTTGCGGATTTTTTGAGGCGTGTTGCTTTGTGTTAAAATTCTTCTCCAAAGACAAGTTAATCGCGTTAAACAGGTTCGATTGGTCAGTTTTTAAGGTTCATAATGACCAATGAGTGGATTAAGTTGGGTTGGCGCCAGAAACCCAAAATCTTGTCAAATTATTCAATTTGGGTTTGTGACAAACAAACCAACAAATAACAAATCCTTCAAACCGACTCCGCTTCCTCCAATTTCTTCTTCAACTTCTGTCCCCTCTCATGGTTCTCTCGAGCAATTTCTCCAACTCCTTCGCAACACCAACACCTCTAAGTCTAGCTGCTTGCATTCTCTCCACCAGTCTCTCCCCCATTCGTCTCCCCATCCAGTCGATAATCTTAGTTTATATAAAATCGAGTGTGATAGGATTTACAAAAACGATCATATTAGGATGATGTAACCTTGGGTTTCGTTGATATATAATTTGGCGTTTACACATTTTCCATTGAAACCAAGCAAACCTTTAAGTTGTATAAAAAAATACTCAATTTGTAATACTTGTTAAACCCAATGATCAGGTATTCCCGTTAAAATTATCATTTTAAGTTGTGTTTGGTCGATATACCCAAAAGTGTCGATCTTAACGATTTAAAATAGGCATTCAAACGCAACACATGTTCATAAAAAAAGAAAAATAGGTTTTCCATCCTGTTGAATTTTTAAATTGGGTTTGGACGATAAACCCAAAGATTCACTTTAAAACTTGCAAATTCAAACCTAAGAAATTCTTACGGTTATGTTTACAAAACAAAAACAAAATCTTATTAGATTTCGTTAAATTGGGTTTACATTGGGTTGATGTACTCAACATTTTCATTCGATCCCACGTTTTTAAATTAGTATTCAAACCCATTTACGCAACGGGTTTTCACCGTTTCCTGCAAATTAAAAAAATTGTCTCCACCGTCAGGTTTTTAAATTCGATACGATTGATGAACCCAAAAATTTGCTTTTTGGTTTAAATCGTTCGAACCCAACGAATTGTTTTTCATTTGTTTTTGAGATTTTGGAAAAAGTGAGCTTTTTGTTAACTTTTTTATTTTTGATTATTTTTTAATGTCGCAAAATGTTTCCTAAAACAATTTGTATTGCGCATGTTGGGTTGAATAGAGGGTTTAAGTTGGGTTCGGCCGCAGACTCAAAAATCGAATTAATTACCATGGCTTGACATGATTAAATTTTGTTGTTTTAATTTAAGTAAAAGAATTTAAAAAATTGATTTTTTATTTTGGGTTTCTTTGATATACCCAAAATATAATTCAGTACTAAGGCTCAAAATTAACATTGCAATCAACTATTTTACCCTTAGATTTGTAATAAATGGTCAGTCGATCGTCGAGTTGTATTGGGTTCGTTGGTAAACCCAAGAGTTTGAGCAAAGTTCTTCATTAGTTTTCACCAAAACAGTTGATTTAATTATAGTTAAGTTGGGTTTACGCGTTTAAGTTTAAGCAAAGTTTTTCATTTGTTTTTCTCCAAAATTCCGCTCAGTTTTTATTTTGGGAATTATCTTTCAAAGCAGACATTTTGTTGAGTTTACGGAAAAATTGTAAAACGATTGATTTAATTATAGTTAAGTTGGGTTCTATGTGGTTATGTTTGTTCTTTGGGTTTTCGCCAAAATTTGATTCCGTTTTTATTTCGAACGTTATCCCTCAATACCACACAGTTTTTTGGGTTTACGGAAACATCGAAAAATTCTAAAACAATATATTTAGTTAAGTTGGGTTTATGTGGTTTAGTGTGGGCAAAATTTCTTCATTTGATTTTCACCAAAATTCGATTCAGTTTTTATTTTGAGAATTATCTTTCAAACCCAGACGTTTTGTTGGGTTTACGGAAAAATAATAAAACAGTTGATTTAATTATATTTAAGTTGGGTTTACGCGGTTAAGTTTGGGCAAAGTTCTTCATTTGTTTTTCACCAAAATTGGATTCAGTTTTTATTTTAAGAATTATCATTCAAACCCAAACAGTTTTTGGGTTTATGGATAAATCGAAAGAATGTAAAACAATATATCCATCCATCCGTTCATCCATCATCCATCCGTCCTTAAATCTATCCATCCGTACATCCAACCACCCATCCATTCATAAATTCTTTATTTGTTTTTCTCCATAATTTGGTTCAGTTTTTATTTTGAAAATTATAATTCAAAACCACACGATTTTTTGGATTCACGGAAAAATTGTAAAACAATATAGTTAAGTTGGGTTGGGTTGGGTTTATGTAATTAATTTTGGGCAAGTATTCATTTGTTTTTCACCAAAATTTGATTCATTCATTTTGAGAATTAGCGTTCAAACCCAAACTGTTCGTTGAGTTTTTTTTTATTAATTAAATAACTTCTTTATTTAGTTGATTGAATGATTGATTCATTAATTAGATGATAGATTAATTACAGAGGCGTAGCGAGGGGGGGGCAAGGGGGGCATCATGCCCCGGGCGCTACTAACAAAAGGGGCGCCAAATGGTCCGTTTACATATAATATTATATAGTTTTCGAATGGGGGGGGGGCGCTAAAAAGGTGTTGTGCCCCGGGCGCGAGTTAAGCTCGCTACGTCTCTGATTAATTACCGTTTAAATGGACGATTGAATGACAGAATGACCAAACTATGAAATCACAAAATCATAGAACGACTGACCGATCAAGCTAAAAAAAAAATTTTGTTGACAATAAATTAACTTGATTCCGGATGGATATTCCGCCCACTATCATCATCGACGGAACCTGCTCGTACGCACAAACAAGGAAATTGGTGGTAAAATTATCGCCGCAAGGACGCCCGCTTCGACGCTGCTGACGACGATAACGGCGAGCACTGCAATTGAAAGTAAGTGGCAGACCCGGAATTGCTACTTTGTTCGGTTTTCGTTATCGAGGTTTGTTGTGCGTCGGCGAAAGTCGCGTTGTGCAAGTGGGTTTCGATTACGTGCGATTTTTAATAAAATTCGAACGTCGAACTCTCGAAACAATGCGGATTTAACGAATAAAACAAAAAATAAACTACAATTCTGACCAATAATCTCGTTCAACTTTACGATTTCGGTTTGGGTTTGATGCCGTTTTCTAATTTAGTTTTAGGTTGGAAAATTTTAAATGACGATTTGTGAGAATATTAAGTTTAAAAAAAAATTTCATCCAAACGCGATACAGTCCGGACATGTTTCGAGCAAACAAATGGAAATTCCGACGCGCCGTTCGCCGCATTTTCTCACGTACAGCCGATCCATTTACAGATGGACGCATAAAATGCTTCATAAACGTGCCCACTAATGTATACACGGATCGAGCCGCTTATTTAGTTTTAGTGGCGCTGCGCGCTGGTTTCGTCTCGGAACGACAATCGCTAATGCGTTGTTTATATTAGTTGGTCGTATGTTGTTTGATCGAAATTTACGATCAAAGTTGAAACATTTGAAAATAATTAAAAAAAAAAAAAACAAATTAGCCCAAATCTAAATATGCAAGGACAGGACCAAAAAATAGTTTTGAGTACGTTTATTTATTTATTTACGAACTGCTTTGCAGCATATTCTCCCTTTCAACGCAAATGGACGCTTAGAACAGATGCTCATAGAAAAAAAAAAAAAAAAATTAGACTGCCGTTTGTGCGGATCTGGGTTTTTATTATTTATTATTTAATAGTGAATACCTTGAAAAAAACTGAAAATCTTTACTATCGATATGTACCTGCAAAAAAGGTAAAAAAAACCTCCATTCCAATTATGTTTGTTGTTTACGAACGCGCCTGGTTCACGTCCCTCGAACTTATTTATTACGTTACGTATTTTCTTCTATTGAAAAACTTTTATCGTTCGAAGACGCTTCGCATCTGCGAGTGAAGTGAAAGAAATTTGAAGCGGTTCTCGGGCGTGAAACGCGATAAGGTTCGGGGTGGAATATCCTCCCGTCTCGTCGCGACGTGTAAACATGAAAGGATGAAAGGACGTTTTTCGGATGTTTCGATAATGTCTCTTGTAGAAAATCTCCACTCAGCATAATGAACGATCGAGCGGGTGCAATTATTCCAACTCCAATCGTTACAAGTCCATCTAATTATTACAAAGCTTTAAAATTATTACAATTAAGTCTGTTCAGTCAATTCCAGTCGTGTTTGCTGTTTTGTTGTACGACGACTGATTTGTATTTATTTTGGTTTGGGTGAGTTTTGGATTAGTTCTGTTTAGATTATATTCAGTTGAATTAGGTTTGGTTCGGCAGAGTCGGACTGCTTCATTAAATTGTCAATTCGTACAGTGAGATCGAAAAAAAAATTAGTCAAAGTAGGCCATGAACAAAAATCGGCATGTCTTTACTTAAACCACTATTTATTTCTTAATGTCAAATTGACGTTTGTCAAAAATGTCCAATAGGAAAGTGCTCCTGAAATTCTTCATAACAGGCATCGTAAAAATATTTCATTCACTGTTTCATTTCCATTTCAAAAACAGAATTCATTTTTTGACAAACGTCAATTTGACATTAAGAAATAAATAGTGGGTTTAAGTAAAGACATGCCGATTTTTGTTCATGGCTTACTTTGACTAATCTTTTTTTCGATCTCGCTGTAGTAATAGAAATCTTCGTCGAACCTAAGTTAGAACATCAGTAGAGGGAGGAAGCCGATTCTACAACATTCTCCTCGAAGCAAGGCCAAGGTCGAGGAGGTTGAAGACTCGGATTGGCGTCAGCCTTGACCTTGAGTATTTGAGCCGACTATACAACTTCCTCATCGGCCTTGACCTTGATTGGAAAAATATACTTCAAATATTTTTCTAATCAAGGTGAATGCCGACGAGGAAGTTTTATAGTCGGCTTGCGCTCAACTTTGACCTTGACTATTTAACCTTGAAGCATATTTTTTAACCTTGGCATTAACCTTGAAGTGTTTGAAGTAACACCTCGACTATTTGACCTTGAAGTATAATTTTGTTAACCTTGACATTGACCTTGAAGTGTTTGAAGTAACTGACTATGAAATGGCAAATTGAATAAATCGACAAACTGACTATGAATCAGCAACCTGAATATGAAACGGCGAACTATGTATCAGGAAACTGACTATGAAGCGGCGAGACCAGTATGAATCGACAAACTGACTATGAATCAGTAAACTGACTAAACATACTGACTAAATAAACTATGAAAACCCAAAACGAATATGAATCCATAAACTATTAATCGACAAACTATGAATCAGCAAACCGATTATGAATCGGCTAACTGACCCTCAATGCAATCCAACCCAACTGATGTCAACCCATTTCAATCAAAACAAACCCAGTAAAATTCGAAATTTGTTAATGCTTTCTCAGTTCGTTCAATTCTATATGAACCTAACCAACCCACTATGCATCGACAAACTGACTAAACTGGCTATGAAACAGCAAAATGAGTATAAATCGACAAACTGAACATGAATCAGTAAACTGACTAAACATACTGACTAAATAGACTATGAAAACCCAAAACGAATATGAATTCAGAAACTGACTATGAAACCACAAACTGACTATGAAATCACAAACTGTCTATGAAATCACAAACTGACTATGAAATCACAAACTGACTATGAATTGGCAAACTGACTATGAATCGTCAAACTGACTATCAAACGGCAAACTGACTAAACTGACTATAAAACGGCAATATACAAATCGATAAACTGACTATGAATCAGCAAACCGATTATGAATCGGCTAACTGACCCTCAATGCAATTCAACCCAACACATTTCAATCAAAAGAAACCTAGTAATGGATATAAATTCGATATTTGTTAATGTTTTTTTTTTTTCAAAATTAGTTCCATTCTATACGAACCTAACCAACACTGACTATGAATCAGCAAACTATGACTAAGAGTCGGCTAACTGACCATGAATGGAACCCAACCCAACTGATGTCAACCCATTTCAATCAAAAGAAATCTAGTAATGATATAAATTCTAAATTAAATTTGTTAATGTTTTTTTTTTTTTCACAATCAGTTTCCAAGCCATTTCTATACGAACTTAACCAATACACTAGTCAACTTTGTCAAAAGCAGTACAGCGAAACCCAATTCCGTTTGATAAAAATTATCGAGATCGTAGTGTGCGGTTTTAACCAAACGTAATGTTTTTCTAAAGCGCCCTTTTGGGATGGGAATAACTACCATGTGTCAATGGAAAACATTACAAAATAAAAACGCCTTGT
Organism: Lethrus apterus; assembly: GCA_018397195.1. NCBI lineage: Eukaryota > Metazoa > Arthropoda > Insecta > Coleoptera > Geotrupidae > Lethrus > Lethrus apterus. Next base: position 619 of record JAFFZR010021634.1, on the reverse strand, counting down.
GGCTTTGTGATATCAGAGTTACAATCGTGTTCAGACTTTTGACTAAACAATTACAAAACTTGTCAAATTTCATGTCACACAAATTTGACGCTTTTTTGTGGAAATTTAATTTTTTCCTTTTCAGTTTTCTAGCGACCACGTTGTGGTATGACAACAACCTCTAAATAATTTGACGTCAGTTTGACATTTTTAGTTTTGATGTTTTATCATCGAACTCGGATCCAGACGTCGCGCGTCGTCTTCGAGTGGTTTCTGGGCGAGCGTGTAGATCCCGGCGCTGCAAACAAATGAATCATAACGCTCGTTATTCGTAGCGTAAAGTTTATGTGCGGTTTTATCGTCCGCGGGTGGCGGCGCCGCCGCCTCTATACTGCGACCGCCGTCACGTGACTTTCTGACAACTTTCGATAGGAAACGGCGTATCGACTTTGCGTTTAATGTCCGTGCATTATGTAAACGTTCGGTCCGGCGCGCGACGTGCGTATTTATTTACAGCCGGCCGAAGGCGCTTCGTGTTTACTGCCATGGCGGTCGGGTCGACGAACGCTTTAAAACTGAAAATCTACAAGATTTTGACTGTAATTTTAAAACGAAATATCTTCAAATGTCAATGTCAAAT
>JAFFZR010021633.1:0-11770 GCA_018397195.1 Lethrus apterus | reverse complement strand
ATGAAACCACAATTAATATAGTGTTGCATTTAAAAAAATCACGTTAGCCATGATTGAAAAGTCTGAACTTCCAACGTTCTTATTTCACGTTTTAATGAACCGAATTGTTTCAATTTGTATTGAGAAATAAAATGCATCTTAATAAATCGAATGGTGAAAACCGCAGCTCTTTTCGCACATTAGTTCCGGAGGTATTTCAAATTTCCGAAAACACTGCAAGAGTCGTTTTTTTCAAAAAAAGTCGAATAACTCCGAAACCGTGCCACTAAGATCAAGTATGTGTTTAATAAACTGGTATTTATTTTTTATGGAAAATCCAAAAAGCTAATAAAAAATAGGGTATTGCATTTAAAATAAGAAAGTTTGTGCCAACTTCCGGTATAACCGGAAGTCGGCCATCTTTGTATATATTTTTAGTTGATAGAGAAATTTGAATTATCAATGCATACAAAGTTTCAGAACTGAATTACTATTAATAACGGAGCAATTGAACTTTCCATCTTAGTTGGTACATCCTGTATATTAATATGAAATAAAAACAATTATTACTTTTTTTTAATTTCAGCCTCTAAATATGACTTATTACGAAGAGAGATACAAAAAATTAAATTCGAAAATTTAATATTGTCCAATCCGATAACTTTATCTAGTATTACAATCGACAATTTAAATATTAAATTTACCGAAATCGAAAACACGCAGTGTCAATATTTCGTGTGCGTCCTTTCAACTGAAGATAAAATTGTCGCCAGCAAAGCCGTACAAGTTGACGAAAAGCGCGTCAAGTTCGAAGATGCTTTTCAATTTGAAGACATGAATCCCAATTTCGTCATCACCATTGACGTATACAACTTGAAAATTAACGGTAAAGACGAAACAAATCAAAAATTGTGTTTTAATAAAAACGTGACGAATATTTGTTCTTCGAAGAAAAAGTTATTTTACAAGGATGCCCAAACTTTTATATTAATGGAGACCATGGTTGCGAAAACTTTATTTAATCGTTGTGGTACTGTACGAGTGACCATCGACGACATGTACAAAGCTAACAGGAAATATGAAGATTGCAGCAATAATATAATAAACTTTAATACGCGTGTTTCTAATGTCAAAATCTTCGCTGAAAATAAAGGTTTTTTAACAGTCGGTTTGGAAATCAACGGCCATTTAGTTTGGAATAGAAGGTGGTGTGTATTATCTGGCGCAATTTTGAATTGTTACAACTATCCAAGCGATGAAGAATTTACAGACGCTACGCTTAATTTGAATTTAATATATAGTATTTCAGACCAAATAGTGATCGCTAATAGGGAACAGTGCGCGAAGCCAAGGACGCTCTTTTTGGAAACTGTTAATTTGGACGAAAACTACGTGCAAAAAACTATTAAATATTTTTTACACGCCGATTGTTTTTCAGATATGCAGAGCTGGCAACAAAAATTTAATTCTGTAATCAGTGAACTAATTCAATGGAATCAAATGCACTTCCTTGAAACAAATATTTAAATAAATGCAATATTAGATTAAGATTATTGTATATAATAATGTATATGTTTGTAATATATTTTTTGATAAGGTTTTGTGTAATTTTTATTTAATATATTGTGATATTACGTCCCCCCCGCCCGCCCCCCGCTGGGTGTTAAATGAATTGGGTTGGGTGATACATTAATAAAGTAATGATGTCCTATCGTTGGGTGCCAAATTTAATTATGTGATGATGTTCTTGTTTTAACTTACGAGACTAAACTTAAATATCTTAATCTTAATCTAATTACTAGGGATACACAGATGTTATTTCTCTTTCTTTAATTTAATTTTGAAACTTTTTTATGATTGTCCTTTATTGACTTATTTTATTTATCAAATTTAATTTTATTGCTTTGTTGGGCGCCAAATTATCAACGTGGATAATTAATTTGTTGTTTTCCAAAATCTAATCCTTTATTAAATAACGAATTTGAATAAATTGTAAATATTTATTTAAAACATGAACAAATAAAAAAATATAAATAATGAATATAACACAACTATAAAGAAAAAAATCTCTTCCAAACTAGAACGATCTGGCAGGGTACCATTTCCTCTTTGGATTGCTAATCTTTTGAATATAAAAAAAATAATTTATTTAAACAAAACATGATATGGAACCTATCATGCCACCTATCGGACAGGTTGTGGAAGTTATGATTATGTAGTGACGCGTGGCAACAACTCGAACTACGACATCAACAAAATTTATGAAACTGCGCAATTACAAATTGTAATATTAAATTTTACGTTTTCTAACACAAATATGCCAATTTCTTAAATAACAAAATTTAAAATACTTGCGTTTAGATGTTTTCGGTCTTCTGGGCGATTTGCCGGCTTCTATTCCAGATTTCGTCCAAGTAAATATCTTGTAATGTAGGGTTACGTTGTTTTTATTAATTATTATTCACTTTTACACATATTATGTAAAATGTAACTGATTTTTTTCACTTTTTAGTAAATTTTCTAACAAAGTGCGTGAAGAGATGTTGACTTCATTACATATGACCCGAATATCGTGGCCTACTCGTTATTACAAATTTGGATACGTTTTTGACGTTTTGGATTCCATATGGTTACGTGCTAATGTTAATATATTTCATGATTTAATCAGTTTTCATTTTTAGACTGTCCGTTCAAGAACTTAATTCTAAATAAACTATATAATACAACAAATTTATAAACTACCTTATTCTAATTGAGGATTAGATTGTGTATATTAAATGTGATAAATACATCCTTTTTTAATTGTTTTATTCCATAAGCACTTCTAAAATTGTAAGTACTTAGATGATTAAGTTTTATTGATAACATTACAATGTTTATTGTTATAATCTTAATATATAAATTAATTGTAATAAAAAAAATTTGTTATAAAAATAAATAGCGTACAGGGTGGGCAAATTTCGATGTTTGAATAGGGAATTTCGATAACCATAAGATACAGAAAAATTACCCTACCATCCTCGATCGCTTTTTTGGGGAAAAATTCAAAAATTCAATGGTGAAAACAAAAGTTGGCTTTCGTCTTTTGTTTTTGAGTTATGGGCAAAAAATCGATTTTTTCAATTTTCATTTTATACCTATATCTTGCTTATTTCACGTTCTTCAGGCACTTTTTTGATAAGAATGGTAAGTAAGAATGATAAGTGGCGTTGTTGGTTTTTTGAAAAAGTTGTCCAAATTCGAGTTGTGACATAAAGTTGTAATTTTTTATATGGAACCCATAGTTGGCTGTGGCTTAATTAAAAAGAGAATTTTATTCCATTTTCAACAATATACAGTGAGATCGAAAAAAAATTAGACAAAGTAAACCATGAACAAAAATCGGCATGTCTTTACTTAAACCACTATTTATTTCTTAATGTCAAATTGACGTTTGTCAAAAATGTTCAATAGGAAAGTGCTCCTAAAATTCTTCGTAACATGCAACGTAAGAATATTGCCATTTAACGTTTCCTGTTTCATTTTTCAATTCCAAAAATAGAATTCTAAAGAAAAGCTTTGATTTGTTTGGACAACATTTTTGACAAACGTCAATTTGACATTAAGAAATAACTAGTGGTTTAAGTAAAGACAAGCCGATTTTTGATCATGGCTTACTTTGACTAATCTTTTTTTCGATCTCACTGTATAATATGTATGGTCAATTATTAATTTTTATACAGATTTTTCAAAAATTCATACTTTTCAAGGTCAGATAATCATTTTTGCGTAGTAGGCGAATAAAGTTTGATATATTACAATGTTTTATTCAGAGTAATAATAATTCTGCAGCTGAAAGTCAAACATAAACGCCAATTCCTTTCTTTGGGGACACACGCTTGCTTCCCTCTCACCACTACAAAGCTCGAAAAACTTATCTGGACTGAGAGGGAGGAGTTTGGTTATGGACACGACCGTCCTACAGATGTTAAAGCCTATTCCAGTATACGCTACAAGGATTAGGGAAACGTGGAAAACCTAATCAGAATAATAGTCGGTCGGAAGGCAAATTCAACGTCATAAACATTGAAAATTTATATCTGTGATACCTATAAGTTTACAATGTCCGCCACTAAGACTTGAACCCAGGACCTTCAGGTTACTAGCCTAGTCACTAGAGCCACTAGATCAGCAATCCCATAATATAACCCCATTTAAAAATACTAATAATAATATGAACGAACTAAGAGAAAATGTTATATAGTGTGTTAATTCTGTATCAACGTCAGTTCGGAGTGTTTCAAAACGATGTCAATCGTGTGTTGCGAATGACGGACGTCAATTTGAATATTCAATATAAGACTGACCTTGAAAAGTACGAATTTTTGAAAAATCTATGAAAATTAAAAATTGGCCATACATGTTATATATTGTTGAAAATGGAATAAAATTATCTTTTTATTTAAGCCACAGCCAACTATGAGTTCCATATAAAAAAATATAACTTTGTGTCACAACTCGAATTTGGAGAACTTTTTCAAAAAACTAACAACGCCACTGCATTCTTATCAAAAAAGTGCGTCAAGAAAGTGACATTATTTTCCTTCATTTTTCCAAATAAGCAAGATATAGCCATAAAACGAAAACTGAAAAAAACGAATTTTTGCGCATAACTCGAAAACAAAAGACGATAGTCAACTTTGGTTTTCACCATTGAATTTTTCTCCAAAAAAGCGATCGAGGATGGTAGGGTATTTTTTTGTATCTCTTATGGTTATCGAAATTCCCTATTAAATCATCGAAATTTGCCCATCCTTTACATTGAAGTACGTCTGACGTAAGTTATGCCCTGTGTCATTAGAAACTCAAGTGTTAAATGAATCAAATGTGAAAGAGTAAAAGCTTGTAACTCTAGAAGTCCGCCCATACGTCTAAAGCACGATTAATTGTACACCAATGGTAAATGCTATTGGCAACGGTTGACGAACAATTGAACCTATGCATACATGAGAGTGACTCGAAAGGCATCGATCAAACCAGTCAAGTCGCTCTGGACTTCAAAATTTCGATTATAATGAAAAATAAAAAAAAAAATGAAGTAACGGCATCGAAATCAAGCAAGCCACCACCATTTTTTGTCTATAAAGTGGAAAACATCGACTATTAGACAATTCTACTCTCTTCTTCTCCCAGTTCTATTATTCCTTTATTACCATCCCAACCACATGGTCACTCGTACTGTCCTACTCCCTTTTACAGGGTTCTGCAACATCACCTATTTTGATCAAGCCGTGGTTAATACAATATTTCCTTGCTGTCAGATTTGTGTGCGTCAATCAATGCTATTAATTAATCATGGATAAATTTCAATCTATTTCGTCGCGAGTTTAATGTTCCAAGGCACGCAAGAATTCCAACCCGGCAAACAATAATGTTTGTAGAATTTTGTAATGACGCAAAACTTGCCTCAAGTAAGGACACCCGAAAATGTCAATCGTGTCAGACTAGCTACCCTGAGAAGTTGTCACGACAAATCGAAATATAAAATATTGGGTACATACATTATATTTTGCGCGATTGAGCTCTATTTGATTGTTACTACGCCTGTTTCCAAGACAGTACGTAGTGTTTACTAGTTGCTAACGATAAACTCGACGGTAAGTATTTTGGCGTTCTAGAACGGTAAGTAATTTTGTTCAAAATTAATCAATTATTACAATAATTAAGTAACAATTGGGTATTTATAACTTATTTTTGGATATAAATGTTGAAGGTACAATTATTACAACCGCCAATTGTCAAAGGAAACTTATTTTGGAAAACAGACGTTGAAGACAAAATGTTAGCATTCTCTGGAATCTCATGCGACTCTTGTGGATGACCTTCCTTGCCGCTGTAATTACGCAACATCAGTGGACTTGTCCTAACATCAACATTGTCAAAATTTTCATCCGTCATGTTTTTCTTGTCTTGTTGATTACAAGTTGAGGTCGATAGTTTTGAAAATTCTTCATTTTTGTCACTATGAAGAATTTTTTTTGCAAATTTAATCTTGTTTTCTACACTATTTTCAACGTAACCTTCAGCTGTGCTTGAAGACTTCCAGCCTCCGTGCCTTTTTAATCGAAGCAGGTCTTCACCTGCATTATCTAACAATGTAGCAGAACTTCGCCGAAACGAGTGCCCCGTGTAACTAGCAGCATTTTGCAATTTCAAATTTTCAGCGATTTTACTTGGCCAAGTTCCAATTGTACCTTTCCCAATGATTTGTACATTTCCCATTACGATAATTTAAGAAGAAATGAGACGATGTTGCATTTCTCGGACGAAGGTTTTTATATTTGTTATATATATCCAAGTAGTGAATTTTTTCATTTGGTTCGTTAACAACAACGAACGATCGCTGAATATGTGTCTTCGTTTGAGAAACTTTTACAATGATGAAGCGTCACGTTCCTCAATGTCTTCAATGCTCATATTGTACAGCTCCTCTCGTCTTAATGCACCAGCTATACCAAATATAATTCCCACCTAGAGGAAAACAAAACAATATTTATGTACAAAAGTAAAGTAAATTTACCTCATGCGCAAGAAATTTTTCGTCTGGTGCTTAGTGAAGTAAAAACTTTGTAAATTCTTCTTTGGTAAAAACACTGGCCTTTTTCGGTCGATATCCCACATTTTTCTTCTTTAAGAAAGCAATTAACGTAAAAAATTTCGATATATCAATAAAATCGTGAAGAAAAATTGTCGACTTTAACATCGAAGCCCACAGACTTCCTGAAGCTTTCAGTACCTCATTTCTTCTTACAAAGTACGCCAGCAAAGATTTTTCACAAATAGTTGTACTTTTCTTAGTGCACCAGTCTTTGAAACTTTGATAGGTATTTTCATACCGGTCTCTCGATTTCTCCGGAATGAGAGCCGAACATCCCACATTCCAAGCTTCTTCGACTTCGCTTTCAAATTTTCACTAGTTTTAAATGTCAATTGTAAAATTTTACAAAAAACTGTAATGGCTGCAGTTATTTACAAATTGCTATAGAAACGTAAAAAAACTTGGCATTACGGCAACGTGATATGGATATGGAAACTTACACAAATACCTATGTTTATCTCCCTATGAATCTGTATTAGATATTTAAATCAATCGCGCAAAAAACGTCATAAGTATCACGAACGTCCAATCAATTGTCTTCGAACGGTAAACATCCCTTACCGTTCTTGATACTTAATATACTATTTACTCTTAATTAATGAATTGAAAGAATTCAGAAATAATATGAAATTATGTTACTTCTGAAAACAAAGCTAGTATTTGTCAATACTATTCTTTAATGTAAAAAAAGCCAAATTCATTTAAAACATTTTAATTTTTGCTAATTATTTCGTTAATTGATTTTTTTAAAACGGTCAATCCGAGTGTTTATCATAATATTAGATCTTCGTAACTCATTATTACTTGTGTATGACGTATAATACACTAAAATGATGATCTTCCAAACTGATTAAAATTATTGAAGTTTGCCAGAACCTTATCTCCATGCTCCTCCTCTAACCTCATTGTTGCTTAAACAGTGCAGACGAAAATTTACATTGTCGGACACGTATTCGATATTACTTTTACTACAGTTTGTCTACGAACTATAGATGATGATAGATAATGTAAGAATGAAAGCATTATGTGGGCTTTCTGTCATGTGACAGAATTTTTACGTAAATATTCAAACAAACCAACATATTTATTCTCTTTGTTGTACATACCCTTCAATATGTTTGAATAATTTAATTCCGTGAAATATTCTACATATACAGGGTGAGTTTTTTCGGATGTTTAGTATGGGGATCTCGGAAACTAACGGAGATAGAGAGACGATTAAATGTGGAAAGAATTCCAGTTTTACGAGCTCAATTTAATGAGGTTTTTGTTTCTTGGAAAAAAATGCATGGCTAACTAGACATTTTGGAAAAATAATTTTTGTGTTATTTTGTTCGATGCCTATGGCTCTTCTATTATTGACTTTAGGAAAAATGTGTAAAGGAAAAAGTGGTAGGTAATTACATACTTAATAATACTGTCTAACCGAATTTTTTATTTAAGCTATAATTTCCGAGTTATGACACAAACTTATGTTTTTCTAATGGAAACCATAGTCGGACATGACTTTATAAAAAAAGGCCTTTTTTCAACGATTCTATTGATATACCACTCAACCTAGTTACTTTTATAAATAAATAAATTATGGCCATTTTTTCTTTTAATTTTCGAACTGTTCAAGTAGTACGCAATGGAAACAATTGATAGATGCACATCGCGTTTGATAATAAAATTCATATTACTTACTAAATTTCTTTTAATTTCGAAATCATAAACATAATTATTTTGGTGTGAAATGTTGGTTCCTTTGGAGTTACAATTTTAAACAAAAATAATTTCCGATAAATTAATAAACCGAAAATAACAAACGATAAATTAAGAAACAATAAAGAGAATTAGGATACAGATAAAATTGTACGAAAACTAGGCAATTAAAGTAAGTAAAATATTTAAAACTAAAGATGTTCACTTATATTAAATACGTTACTTATTATGTACTTACTTTAATTATGTTGTTTTGGTAGTACTTTATTTATATCCTAATTTCCTTTATTGTTTCTTAATTTACCTTTTGTCATTCTCTGTTTATTAGTTTATCGAAAATTACTTTTATTTAAAATTGTAACTCCAACGGAATCAACATTTCACACCAAAATAATTATGTTTATGATTTCGAAATTAAAAAAAATTTAGTAACTAATTTGCATTTTATTATGAAACGCGATGTGCGTTATCAATTGTTTCCATAGCGTACTACTTGAACAGTTCGAAAATTAAAAGCAAAAATGGCCATAATTTATTTATTTATAAAAATAACTAGGTTGAATGGTATATCAGTAGAATCGTTGAAAAAAGGCATTTTTTTTATAAAGTCATAGCCGACTGTGGTTTCCATTAGAAAAAACACAAGTTTGTGTCATAACTCGGAAATTATAGCTTAAATAAAAAATTCGGTTAGACAGTATTATTAAGCACGTAATTACCTATAACTTTTTTCTTTACACATTTTTTCTAAAGTCAGTAATAACAGACCTATAGGCATCGAACAAAAACACAAAAAAGTTATTTTTTCGAGATATCTAGTTAGCCATGCATTTTTTCCAAGAAACAAAAACCTCATTAAATTGAGCTCGTAAAACTGGAATTCTTTCCCTTTTTAATCGTCTCTCTATCTCCGCTAGTTTCCGAGATCCCCATACTAAACATCGGAAAAATCTCAGCCTGTATATGTACAGTATGTCCTCGGATCGAGTTTACAAGAGGGAAAAAAAAAATATCTTTGATTTTACAAAAAAATGTCGAAGGAAAAAGAATTTTTGCTTGATTTGAAACCCCCATTTATGTTATCAAAAGCGCGGTCTATAAGATTATAAACATGAAACTAGTCCTTTAGAACTGTTTGTTTGTAAGACTTTCTGTTTTGTCGTCATGAGGTCTTTTCTTTATTTGAAGATTCTTCACTTTTCTAAAAACTTTTTCACAAGCTTTTATGCATCCATGCGCGAGACATAAATGTTTTCAAATTTTGGATTAAATTTTCTAATTATGTTACGGTAACTTTCTTCAACCGTATCATAACACTGTATTAAATAAATGCGTTATTCTAAAGATTTTTTACTTATTTACGATTACGATATTTCTGACATTTAAATTGTTTGCCGCTAGGCAACAGCTACTATGTAATCAAATTTAAAAAATTAAAAATTATTCAATGTCCAAAAAATTGCCATAAAATTAATTTTAAGAGTTGAGTGTAGTCGTATTGAAATTTTGATAACATAAATGGGGGTTTCAAATCAAGCAAAATTCTTTTTCCTTTGAGATTTTTTCGTAAAATCAAAAATATTTTTTTTTCCTCTTGTAAACTCGATCCCGGGATATACTGTATATAAATGCTTTTGTTAGTTTGAAGCGTTAGATTTATTTTTGGTATAAGTACTGAGAAATCAATTGTTTTAAGCACTATCATTATTTATCTCCACTATTATTTTTACAGTTAGCAGAATAAACTGCTAACTGTAAAAATAATGGATCTCTTAAAGTATCGTTCTATTTAATACGAATACGTCATTATAGCACAAACTCTTTTCGTCTTTTATATTATATGTCGCCTAATTTCACAAGCTCGACGCCCAACAAGTGTAAATAAATATTTGGAGCTATTATGTTATAGATGCAAGTCGACATCGTATCTGCACATCTATTTTCGTCGTTACTTATGTTTTTTATTTTATTTATGTGAAACTATTATTAGAAACAAAGTCATGTTACAGGCAAAACATTTTACAATTAAAAATAACTTTTTTCAATATAAGTAACGTATAACTTATAAAAAATATATGCATAAACTGGTATATTTGCTATTTTTTCATCGTGTTTAGAAAAGTTTCCTGTATTTTTAAACAAATGTTTACATAAGATGAGCAAACGTAACACGCGTAACTTAAAATAGGTTTTGTATTGATGTCTAGTCTGACCAAGACATAATTAAGCTATACCGTAATAACTCAACTGTCATAAATCATTTTCAATTAAACATAACTTTTAAGCGTATGTGGAAGACGCTATTAGAGATCTGTTTAATTTATAGCAACTTTATCTCGGATAACTTCACCTATTGAAAATGTTAGTAGACGGTGGGAACCAGAAACATAAATGTTATAAATAAACTATCCTCGCTGTGTTTTAAGTATATTTAAATTAATGGGTCAAAGTCACGTTGTTGTGTAACAATCCATGCTAAAAGCTAATGAATAAATAAAAGTGAAGTTTTGACTCGACGAGAATATCTCCAGTTATCTTATCAGGAAAATCATAATTATTTTTAAATGTGTGTATTAAAATGTACTGTAGTTAGTTACTTATTTAATCCGTAAAGCCTATCTACCCTCATGGATGTAAGGCGTTGGTTAGAGTTGAGGTTCCTTTCATATAGATGGTCCTGAAGAATAATCTATTAACAATCTGTCCATACAATCTTCAGGAGTTCATTAACAATGAACACTGGAAGGGTTCAAGGGAAGAATTTAGTCCCGCCTTTTAGTTATTTAACGTTTATTCTAGGTTTTGTTGTTTGTTGTTTTGTTTCATATGCTTTCTTTTCCTTTGTCTTTTGTGTAAGTAGTATTTAAGTATGTGGACGATGCTTAAACAATGTAGTTTGTTGGTTAGCAAATAAATAATTTATTATTATTATTATTATCTTTCTCCATTCCCTTCTGTTTTGTACCATATTTCCCATCTCTTCCCATTGCATTCCTCTTGTTTAATTCCTTCTTGCCGCCTTTTTCTCGGTCTGCCTCTTTTTTCTGTTACTTCTTTTTTGTTAATCTTGTCTTGTCCATCCGTTTTACATGTCCGTACCATCTTAAGGTGCATCCACACCTAACGAACTAACGCGAACGAGCGCCAATGAGCACAAGTGAACAAAACGCCCAAGAACAAACGTTGACAAGTTCAAACGCACGTCGAAGAACGCGAATGAACATAAACGACCGGAATTCAAATGTTCGTGAGTGTTCCGTTAAATCGAATGCAGTCGTACCGTCCACACTAGCCAAATGCGTTCAAACACGTTCGAACACGAACGAGCACTTTTTCTTTGAAGTACCGACAATCCGCGGAAAGCATTCGAAGCTGTTCGTTCGTGCGCGTGTGCCGTCTACACTTCACGCACAATGTTCGTTCACCTGTGCTCATTCACGCTCGTTCGTG
>JAFFZR010021632.1:0-11847 GCA_018397195.1 Lethrus apterus | reverse complement strand
AGTTAGAATCTCTTACAACACTATACAATATGGAATATACAACACCTATATTCCAACACCGATCTCAAAATTATTTCTAGATAATCTAATGCAGAGATTTTTATTAAAATACCTGTTAATTGGAGAAACAGTAAGTACGAAATGTGCTCTTTGGTGTAACAGAATTGAAAGCTATTACAAAAGGGAGTATTTTTAAGCACTTAATTAATGTACCTATTTAAATGTTCGTAGAGCACTAATGTTCTGTTTGAAGAGAAATACTAATTATACCTTATCATGTTCATATACCTAGTCATTAATTAAAACAAATTAAATCACTGCTTGTTTACTATTTCATACAAACGAGGATGATACATGTGTGTACTTTTTAGAATATTTGTCATTACTTTCACTTCAATACCCTGATAATAATCATTTTATGATATAGTGATCAATATATTATTAATAATAATTCTATTGAACCCAAGTAATTAAAGAAATATTGGGTTGTCGTGGGCTTGTTGACAAAAACTTTTTTCTTCAAAAAACACCACAGAAAGAAAGTCCGAAGACATTAAATCGCTCCATCTACACGGCCAATTTTGGTAGCCCAAACGGGAGATTACGCGACCAATAATGCGCAATAATGCCATTGTTTCATGTGATGTGTGGCAAGTGGCACTTTCTTGTTGGAACCACATGTTTTTGAGAAATCGAGTGAAATTTTGCTAAAGACACAAAATCTTGATAATGATAAAACCTACAAGAACTCTCTTGAAATATTATTATGTTCACGTAAGGAATCAAATGCAAACTGCATAATTACTAGGTTTAATAAGAAATTGTTTGTAAAAGAATATTAATTATCTTTTATTGAGGTGCATTGCCGTTCATAGTAAAATATAAAAGAGATTTCGACTTCCCATTTCATAATGAGCGACCGTATAGCGAGGTACGATTGTAGTTTTTTTTTCTTGATGCTATGTGTACAATTTAAAAATTCTGGGAATAAAATGCAATATTTATATCTTATTGTTTCTTGGTATATGAGCTGGAACCGCGTCAATTCGAAGATAATTGTCCATGATTCTTTCATTATTGCAAGTGACATCATCAAAGCGACACAATAATTATAACTTATTTTACTCATTGTGGCGCCCTGATGATATCCCTTGAAATAGTGAGCGAAACGTGGGCAAGTAAAGTCGAATTGGCGCGTATTATCTCATATACGAACAAACAACAAGATTAAGATAAATATTGCTTTAAAAAGACTATCTCGCTCGGCAAATTTTAATGGTTATTTATGTGATATTTTTAGTTCAAATATTTTACCTATTTAATAGCCCAAAATTATAAACTGTAAATACAATTCAAATACTTTTAATAATTATTTTAAATTAGCAATGGTTATAGATATTTGTTTTTAATAAAGTGTTCTATGTTATCACAAACTCGCTGTTCATAATGTTCTTGGTTTTTAATTTCGTCTTTAAACATGGTTCCAAAATCGTCATTAAGATCGTTTATAGTTTTGACTTCATCTTTTTCGCATAACATGACTTTTAAAATCATAAATGACATTAATAAACCATACTTGCAAAATTTTCCCCAATGCTCCAGAAAAATCTGTTGTGGATATAATTTTTCTGGGTCGCTACCTAACTCTCTTATGTTTTCAGATAAAGCATCATAATATACTTGTAGGTGACTATTGATGTTGGCCATAGCTTCTTTAGAAGCTACACTATAAAAAAAGTAAGCTAAGTCCATAACTGGCGTATTTACTCTGACAAGTTGCCAGTCGATTAATTTTATGTCACATGGACGTGTCCGCTGAAACGGTTCCTGAAAATAAGTATTTTGTGTTAAATACGCATGTTATGAGTTGTCAATAATACATTTTACCTCGTATCTAAACATCATATTGCTGCACCAACAATCACCCTGGGTAATAATGCAATATTTTCCTGCATATTTGTGAGCATTAAATGCAGTATCTATTAAATTTTCTTTTAACTTTTGAAGTATTTTTGAGGTAGATTTATCACTTACATGGCCAAATATTTTCACTGCGCTATCACAAGATGTCGCGAACGCGGTTTCTAAATTTAATTGCTCTTTAAATTCAATATATAGATCACCCATATTTGAGCAGAGTTTATCGTACAATTGCCTTTTCTGATCTTTCATAGCAAACGATACAGCATGAAATCGAGCAAAGTGCTTAAAAACGAAAATTATGTGTTCATCGTTCATTTGCGTTTTTCTATCAAATAATACGTAACCATTTTCTTTTAAATTTTCCATTATAATTGCTTCTTCCGATTCTTCAGTTGTGGTTCCGTAACATTTTGGCACACAATTGAAAAGATGTTTAATTTCCTTTTCTATTTGAAACTTGAGCATAGCCGGATAAACAGTTTTATAGAAAAATGATTCATTTTTGTATGCCTTTCTGATGAATATTTTTGATGTGTTGTCACAGGTCGGAGCAGCTTTAATGAACAATTTTAACACTTTATTTTTACCCGTTATTTCAATAGCGCTGTTAATTCCCAAATAACCGTCACCTTGTTCAGAACCTGACTTAACACTAATCGTTGAATCTTGTATGTTTTCACTTAAAATTATATTTTTCACAAGTTCGCCTATGTGAGAATCAAAATTGAACGTATCTAAAGTCATCTTGAACGATAGAAAAACAACAATTATTTGAAACGTGGTTCTATTTATATGGGAGAGAACTCGCCTATGCGATACCATTTAATGAATATTGCACTTTAGTACATTAGATAAGCAAGGTCGTATTTACTTAATCTCAGTAGCGTACGCCGATCAAATAAATATTTTTTGATTTAAGGTACGCACGCACTGAGCGGAACTGCGGAACTATTAGAAGGTTTAGCCGGTTAGTGTGATTTTATAAATAATGCGAGCAGTAATCGTGGAGAATTGTAAAAAAAAGAAATTGGAGAACAGTAAAATATGTAGGCCGGTGCCCTGTCGAGGCGTTTTACTTTTCGTGACACAGTAGTATACAGGCTGCAACATTACTGCGATATTCTTCGATGTCTCCGTTGTTATGCAAAATACAAAAAATATGTTAAGGCAAAAGTTTTTTGAATTTATGGTATTTTGACTTATACTGAGTGTTTCGTTTGTGCGTAACAACGAACTACTTAAAAATTTTAAACGGAACACCCAATATATTATTACATTTTTGAATTCCCTGGGTAATTGTGATATAAGTTTGTATGAGATAATATTTGTCTATGTCTATTCGTTTTTAAGATATTTGCATTTATTCGAAAATTTTGACAGCTGACGGTCTTCGACAAAACGCCTATAGATCAATAACGAAATCAGCAAGATCATGAAATTTTATGCAACGCTAGAGGGATCTTTATTGATAATAGTAAAAGCACTAGAAATTCGATATGTAACACAACATACTTAATAAATCTTCTTCTTTTTGAAACAATTTAAATGCGTAAAACTTCATTTTTTTTAATGGAAGCGCTATATTTTTATGCATTAGTCGAAAGCAAAATTTAATTGTCTATTAATTTGAATCAGCAACATATGTAGTTAAAATTAATAATTTTCGAGATATTGATGTATTTTTTAATTTTCGTACATTCTCATCCCTCCTGAGAACCATAAAAGGAATTTTTAAATGTTTTTTAAAACAAAGCTGATAAACTACGAACTAAAAATAGAATATGCTGTAAATAAGAAGATACACTAAACTTTACATTTCAAAGTTTTATAATATTCAAACATTAAACAGGAGATCACAAAATGCCATATTTTGTATGTAATATTACTGCTTTCTTGAGTTTCATCGTTAATCAAAATATGTAAGTTTTCATTATATCCCAATTACCGTATTCTGTCACTCTTTCCAGGAATAAAAACTAAATGATAGAATAAGATTGGAACGCAACATTATTTATTATAAACTAAATAATATATTAAACACTTGTTAATGGAAAAAATGTTTGAAATGTAAAGCTTAGTGTATCTTCTTATTTACATCATATTCTATTTATAGTTCGTAGTTTATCAGCTTTATCAGTTTTAAAAAATATTTAAAAATTATTTTTATGGTTCTCAGGAGGAATGACAATGTACGAAAATTAAAAAATACATCAATATCTGGAAAATTATTAATTTTAACTACATATGTTGCTTATTCAAATTAATAGACAATTAAATTTTGCTTTCGACTAATGCATAAAAATATAGCGATTCCATTTAAAAAAAATAAGTTTTCCGCATTTCTATTGTTTCAAAAAGAAGAAGATTTATTAATTATGTTGTGTTACATATCGAATTTCTAATGCTTTTTTATTGAACTATAGGCGTTTCGCCGAAGAGTGTCAGCTGTCAAAATTTCTGAATAAATGCAAATATCTTAAGAACGAATAGACATAGACAAATATTATCTCATACAAACTTATATTAGAATTACCAACGGAATTCAAAAATGTAATAATATAGGGTGTTCCGTTTATAATTTTAAAGTTGTTCGTGGTTGCGCACAAACGAAACACTCAGTATAACTGAAAATAATAATAATAATGGATAATCTGCTCCATTTTTTAATTAAAAATGTCTATTACAGTTAGTTGACAGAAAAGAAAAACGTCACAGCAATGCTGCCAACTGTGATATATATTACGAAGTAACCGAAATGCGAAACTTTATCAAATCGAACAAAACGTCACTTTTTTGCGGTTGCGTCTAACATCCGCTAAAATAAAGTTGCGAGATACAAAACGCTGCGTCAAAAAGCAGCGTTTCGCGTCTTGACGCAAATGGGCAAATCGAACAAACCTAATATAATTGAATTTAACGTTTTTTTAAAATTCGTAATATACATAGAAATCGTTGTCATAATATCGAAAAATATAATTTTAAATTTTAATTGGTGCAAATCGCTTTTAGTCACTTGTAACCTCAAAATCTAAAGTTTAAATCAAAATTGGGAAATTTATTTCGGACATAAACTTTAGAATATGTTATAATGAGTTAGATTACTGTTTCACTTTTCAGATTAGATGTAGATGTAGATCGTAGCAGTACTGAGAGAAAATTTGGATCGTCTATTCCATCACTCACTGTAAAAGATTATGGAAATATAATCTTTTACAGTGAGTGCTGGAATAGACGATCCAAATTTTCTCTCAGTACTGCTACGATCTATTCTTAAGAATAATAAGTAACTTTGTTCTAGTCCTAATTTACTACATTACTTACAATCTAAGAGTCAACCATTGATGTCTCTTTAGACATTCCTTTCACCTTTTTTCTTGCGCACTACGCCCTCTGTGCTCAACTTTTTTGCTCACTACATTACACCAACTGGTAGGGTTTAGTCCTCTTAAGCCTCCTTATTTGATTGGAGTTATCGAGGAGTTGGATGGCTACGATATTCTCATGTTGTACTAGTCTTCTTTCATGGCTACTTGCAGATTTTTGGATTACTTTCTCGATATACTCCACTCCAAGGTCGCTATGGAGATCTTCGTACCTGATATAACATGGTGCATCCACGATGTTCCTTAGCACCTTATTTTGAAAGGTTTGTATTATTTTCAAATTTGATTTTCTGGTAGAACCACAAAGTTCTGTTCCATACATCCACATCGGTTTTAGTAGGTATTTGTTTATACAAAATAAGCTTATTATGTATAGACAATGCTGAGTGTCTTTCAGGAGCTAACACATTTTCCTGTATCTGATAGCCGCTCGTTTTTCTTAACGTGAGCCTTCCAGCAGAGCTTTGTATCTAATGTAAGACCAAGATATTTGGCTGTGTTAGCCTACGGCACTGTTTGTCTATTCATATTTAAAGAAAGGTATTCAATATGTTCATTGGTCCTTCGTTTAGCTTTATTTTCCACTTCTTGGTCCATTTTTGAAATTTGTTTTTTGCAGTTTGTAATTTATTATTGCTTTTCTTATTGCTGTGTCATCAGCAAAAGTAGCGATAGTACTGTTTTCGAACTCTGGTAGATCACATGTGTATAATAAATAGAGAACCAGGCCTAAAATACTGCCCTGGGGCATTGTCTATCTGTTAGATATGATTGTAAAATATCGGTGTATTTTTTATGAAGAATGTGTGATAACTTGCGATGTAAGCCCTTATACCAAACTTTATAAAACTCTGTGTCACGTCCAAAAATACTGCAAAACAGACTCTTTTTTCTTCGAGAGTGTTTTCTATCATATGAGTTATCCTATTGACATCTTCTGTAGTGGACTGCTTATATCTGACTCCGAACAGGTGCTTTAGAATTAAGTATTCTTTCTTTATAATTGGTTGTATTCTTTTAAGGAGCAGTTTCTCAAAGAGTTTAAACATAATAAGTAGTAGTGATATCGGTCTGTATGAGGTTTTCCAGGCTTACGACCAAAAAAATTTCTGCCACTTTCGTTAATATAGGTAAATCTAAATGCAGCATTGATAATGTTAATCAGCTTAATAATTGCATTCCTTGGAAGCTGTTTTAGGATTTCTCCTGTTATTAAGTCGAATCCAGGAGCCTTTCTGGGGTTTATGTTATATTTAATTTCTTTCATAACTTCTTCTGTTGTTACTAATGTGATATTTTCTATCATCTGTTGTATATTTTCTACGAATCCCTCATCCTCTTCTCCTTCTAGGATGTTTTCCAAATGGGCGGCACAACATTCAACTTTTTGTTGATTACTTCTTCCCAGCTTCCATCCTTTCCACAAGGAGTAATCCGTACTACTACCGTTAGTCAGTAGTAGCTTCTTCTTTCAATTCTTTGATTTATCATCTAAGTTGTTGTGTGAGGTTGTTCACTACAGTTTTATCTGCAGGTGATCTTGTTAGGAGCCACATCCTTTTTGCCTTTCTTTTTTCTGTGACTAGTTTTCTAATTTTTTACGAAAAATCTTATACAAAAGAAAATTATCTAGATCTACTTCAAAATGAAGCAAGTAATCATAAATTATACTTAATTGTTCAATGTCAGACTTTTTATTCATTAAATGGCGATTTTTGTTAATGTGTGTTAATTCTAGAAAAATTCTTTTGGGCAAACTTGTGTAAACAAAATTTTTATTTCTTCAAAATTTATATTATGTTTTGTTTTTATTACATGATCAACCAATGCACGAGCATGGGGTTTATTTTCTGGAAATGACACACATTAATAAAAATGGCCATTTAATGAATAAAATGTCTGATATTGAACAATTAAACATAATTTATAATTACTTACTTAATTTAAAGTTAACTTTTAAATTTAAAGTTTAAGTGAGTACACTGAACACCCAATGTTTTTTTTAATATAATAACGATATAATTTTAAATGGAAGGGTTTAATTATTTCAAGTACAATGTTACAACAAATATTTTGTTCATTAAGGTAAGAATTATTTTAATTATAAAAAACTACTTGAAAAGGTTGAAACCAATTACAGCAGAGTGCGTTGTTTGGGAATTGTATAATTTGCTGTATTCAAGCACAAATTGAAAAGGAAGAGGTTGGTGGAAAATGACAATGTTTTTAACGATTATACACAAAGAATATTAAATTGCTGTGTTATCAAATAATTAGATAAATTGCTAAAAGCATTAACTGTCAAGTTAGTTTAAGAATTTATATAAATACTAAGTTTTGTACAAGTTAGGGATACAATCATTCGAAATGGTGTTAAATAATTGATCTTCCGATCTGAAACATATAATTCATTTAAAAATGATCATAGAGAATATAATAAAAAAAATGTATACACTAAAGTTAATATTTCCTAAATAAGTCTAGAAATGACATCTAGTAGCTAATAAATGAGGTATGAAAGTAATTAGTAAATTATTTAAAAATTCATTTTAATAGTTCAGAAATGTAATGGACTAATTTATGATAAATCGTATTTTGAAAATGTTAATAATGTTAATTCTAATTAGTATACAAAATTGCTAAAATTCTAGATTAAGTAGTTAGTTTTAAAGCTAGGCACATAACAGTTCAAAAATTGTTATTGACAAATAATTTTCTTAATATACATTAACGTAATTAATATTTTATTTTGTTTACTCAAAATTGCAGAATGATGCAATTTTAAAATAAAGTATTTATAATATATTTGCTAGTGTATATTAGCTAGTGTATTAGCTAGTAACGTAGCCCTTTGCAAATTAACATCCTCTGGTACCTCGTGTATTTACAAATTGTCCTTTGTCAATTTTACCACATTTGCTTAATTTAATATTTTACATAAAATAACTGGTTATGACAATCGTGGAATTTTTTTGTCGTTGACATAAGAAATTAATTTGTCCCTTACTTGACCTTCTTTTCTATTAGTGGCAAGGGATTTACCGCGATTGGCTATACAGGAGAACAAATTATTTAAACCGATGAAATTCTATTATATAATATTATTATCAACAAAATGTTTAAGCAAGTCCTCGATCCTAACAAAATATTCCGTTAAGTCAACAATTTCTTCCAGCATATTTTCAATAAAATTTTTTCCAGTTTTAACGGACTCTTCAAATTTGGTCAAGTTTTTCCTGTCGTTTAACATAGCAGCCAAAAACATAAATGCAACGACGAGCCCAAATAAACTGTAAGTTTTCCAGTCTTCCTTCAGATCTGCAAATGTATATAAATCTTTCCCAGAACCAAGCTCTTCCAGGAAAGAACATAATTCGTCATGATAAATATGTAAATACTGATCCAAGTTGTTAAATATTTCTTTTGGCGTATTACAGTACATGAAGTAGCTTAGATCAAGAGCCGGTGATGAAAATCTGCATGTTTGAAAGTCCAAAAGACGGATATCTGTTGGCTTCTCTGGTTTATCATTATCCTGCAAAAAATATTAATGTCTACAGTAATATCTTTTTTATTGACAGATTACTTCGAAATTAAAATTATAAATTCTTTGAGAAAATTACTTACGTCATACTTAAACATCATATTATTATACCAACAATCTCCATGTATTATAACGTGTTTTCCGTCATCAGGAGTAATAAGGATGTTCCAAATTAACGTATTCATATTAGCTTCTAAGTCTTTTAATTTTCTCAAAAGATCCAACTTATTGTCGCTTTCCAATTTATTTATTACTTTTTCTACATGTTTTTTTATTTGGCCAGTAAAATCGATTTTCTCGTAGAGTTGTTGATCAACACCTGGCAACTTGGAAATTTCAGCAAACATCTTTTTATTCTGATCTTTGATAGCAAACGACAAACCGTGAAACCGGGCATATGTTTTCAAAATTAATACCACGTGATTTTCATCTAACAGAGAATTTTTGCCCCATAGATCGAATCCAGAATCCTTTAAGTTTTCGAGTATAAGGCACTCTTTCTTATTTTCTATTGAAGTTGTGTAACATTTCGGGAAATTATCGAATGGCTTCTTTATGAGTTTATTATTTTGAAATTCCATAAAATTCGGAAATACATTGTTATATGAAAAGATTTCACGTTCATACATTTGCACTGTGCCTAAACTTTCCCTTACTAAATCATCGTCGAAACTGGCTTTAATTATAAAATTCTTAATTTTTATAACGTCACTATTTGCACATTTGCCTTTTACTTGCATTAATTTAACAATACCCATATATCCGTCACCGTTTTTAGTAGCATCCTTTATGTCCACATCATACTCCAACAAATTCAGGGAACTTGCAACTTTTTGTGCGAAATTGTTTATAACAATATTTTCACTAATATTAATCATGTTATAATATAACCTTATGTAACGTTATTTAATAATTTGGACTGGCTTATTTTATCACACGCGTAACTTTAGTAGGTCATAGAAATCGACTGACTGTACCCAAAACTAGTAATTAGATACTGAGAATAGTGACTGATGTTTAGTTTGCCACTCTTCAAAAGAAAGCCTTTTCAAGGCTATATACAGCGTATGTCACGACGAGATTTCGTTAAAAGAATTTTGCAAATTTGTAAATAGTAGTTTCGCGATACCCTCTTTCAATTTAAAATAGTTTCGAATTTTCGCTTCTTGCGGTTACACCAGAAATTGATATCAACTTTTTTATTTTAAACGAAATACCCAATTTTTTACGATTTTTATGATTCGTATTTACGAGGTAATTTTAAAGTTAGTTTGTCTAATAAACTTGGCCCCAAAAATTGACATCTGCAGGCTATTACTCATAACGACAACCCCAAAAAATGAATGCATGCACAGATTTAAAATTTTAGGTAATTATTTTGGAAAGTATACTGAATCAAATGCGGTATTATAAACTACACCAAATTATACCGGGTGTTCAGAAAACAGTGTCAAACTTTTCATCCAGAAAATATCAATATCTTGTTGTTTTTAAACAGCAATCTACATTTTTTTCAGTTTTATTGCATTGCACGTTCGAAATTAGGGGCAGTATGTATTACTTCCATATAACTAAACGTCTTAGTTTCAGAGTTATTTTGAAAAATGTATTACTTCCCTTTTATTATGCATAGAATTCATGTAAATAAATAAAAACAAAACAAGTAATTGTTTAATAATGACCTAAAACATTTAAATGAAAACAAAACAATATCAATAAGATATAGTCTTAATAATAGTTTTTAATAATCTTAAATTAGGTAAGTTTTCAAACACCTCTATCTAAACATTTTCTTAAAGTAATCTAGAGGCGTTAAATCACATAATCGCGGTGGAAACCTTTATTTACGATCTACCGCTCATCAAATATTTCGTGTAATACTTGTCTAGTACTCTAGTACTCTATGCTGGAGCACCATCCATCTGAAACAGTACACTACGAGCTTCTTCTTCCGACAGAGTATTTAAATTTATGACGTTTCTTCACAGAAATACAAAACAAATATTTTGTCATGTTTAATAGCGCAAAACACATTAAAACTTCAAGACTCTTGGAAATGTAGTTGTCTAACAACTCGCGGGGTTATCTTTTCATCAAAAGTGCTATTGTGTTGATTAAACATTCAATTTTTGTTACAAAGTCTTCTTTAATATGTTGAACACTATGAAATTTGTATGCATGATTCTTTTTCAAAATTCGATGTATGCTCTTTCGGGATACACCTACTTCAGTTTCCGTATCCCGTAGAGAATTACCAGGATGTGCAATGAAGTACGCAAGTGTTGTTATCAACAACAGGTTTTCTTCTAGTGGTTTTTGGCATGATCCAAAATGCAATTTTTTAAAAGATTGCTTAAGATACTCAAGGTAGGTCTTGGCCGATTTGGATACTTCTCTGCATAAACACGGCATGTTCTATCGATTACTCTATTACATTCACAATATGTGATTATTAGGTCATTCGTTAAATTAAATCCAGATCGCGACATTTTCAGATATTCATAAGCAGAAGAAAGAAAGAAAACACTGAATAACGCCAGTAAATATCTTACTGATGGCACAGGTATCTAATCTGTCGTCATTTTTTTATATGGGTATTCGGTTCTAAGTACGGTCCTCTGTCCATTTCAATATGTGTCGCGTCGCGTGTCCTTTGGCGGGAATAACATGAAATGTTGTAAAACAAACTTTATTGATGATAATTCGGCGTTATTGTTATATTTTACTCAAAACTTAAAATATTTTTTTCTGGCGCACCCTTCAACATACGACCGTCAAATTTGCATATTTACCTGTTATCAGTACTTATTTCAGAATGACCCTCTATATACATACAGGGAGGTGCATAAAAAACGGACAGAGCTGTAGTATCGTTATTAGTCATCCGATTTTCAAAATTCAAAAACCGCATTGAATTGTTCAAAGCCCGCTATAAACTGGCAGTAAATAATATGTTTTATTTTGACGCGCCTCTGAACGATTGTCAACTTTTTTTTT
>JAFFZR010021631.1:0-11914 GCA_018397195.1 Lethrus apterus | reverse complement strand
TGTGTATGACGTTAATGATATTTCAGTTACTGATATGTCCTTTCTAACTAAAATCATTGTGCCTCCATAACATGTTGTTGACCTGGTAAAATGACTGCCTATATAGTAATTTTTCAGCCAGTGTTCATCTATACATGTAATGTGAATATTATTTTCTAATAAGAACAATTCAAGTTCTGCTATTTTGTTACCTATGCTCTGGATGTTTAAATGCGCAAAATTTAAAACATTTACTTGTCGCCGTATTTCTGAAAATCCCGTTGGTCAATCTTTTCTATGAAAGTGCCTTCTGATTCACCCGTTTCATACAATCCGTTGGATGCTCCATTACTTTTTGATAATTCGCCATTATGTTGTGTTGTAATTACTGTTAGATTCTTCCAATTAATCGATTTTTTGTTAATACTGACTTTTTTGGATACTTCATTACTTTTTGATAATCTGCAATTATGTGGTGTAGTAATTACTGTTATATTCTTCCAATTAATCAAATTTTCGTTAATATTGTTGCCATAATATATCTTTTTTTCATCATAATTAATCGTTTTTAACAAATGTTTCACAATCACCATTTTACCTTTATTGGTCATGTTCTGACCATGGCGCGTAAAAGAACTATCATTTAATAAATTGTTAAAGTCTTTGATAATAACATTTGAGCCATCTAAGTTCTCAAAGAATCTGTCCCAAATGATGTTATTCAATATTTCTCGCTTGGGCCAATATGGTACATAGGAAAGAATAACATTGGTGTACCCTGCTATCTGTTTTAATTTTTTGTAAAATATGTTGTTCACTTTTTTGCCTGCTAAGGCATTGTTGGTTCCTCCAATAATAAATACATAGTCGTTGAAAGTTAAATTTTGAAGCATATTTTCGCAACTTGATAGGATGTTTTCAATGTTTGCATTTGGTTTACACTCACCATAAACACTGAACTCATTATTGTCCATTAGTCTGTTGCATTTTTCTGCTAGTCCACGTACATGACTGTCTCCTATAATAATTATTTTCTTCAGCGACTTTTTATTTAAATTATTATATTTTTAAATTACCTCAATACAAAATTTATGTCGAATACATAAGGACTGGCCAGCAAGTCGATCGACTAGTCGATCGTCCAGTTTCAGTTCCAATTTTAATTACGTAGCGACTCCAACCCATACAACCCTCGAATCTTTATCGCAAAATTTTAAAAATACTACTCTTGAATTTCAGTTATGGACTGAACCAACTCATATATCTTTAGTAGGTGATCACACACATTTAAAAAAAAAAATAGTCGATCATATATAAAATGAAGTTGTCCACCCATGAAATATATGATACAGTTTGTCACGTAGACAACATCGACAACACAGTTAGTTAGATTTATAGAGAGGGGTGCTGAGAGGGTACTATACAACAACAATTTGTGCTAAATTTTGTGTACTAAACGAGCAGAGCATTTATTATACATTTAACAAGCAATACAAGTTGCCTAGTCAGCAGTAAACAAATGTTACTTTCTTTGTGTAAACTGTTTCTTCATTATTTATTTATAACACAGTGGAATTATGTAATTACATATACAGTGCAAGTAATTACTTATTTTTTTAGAAGCGAATGAACACTAAAATTTCAGTACAATACACTACAATCGAAGATTTTCTTATTAGCCGTTAGTTATCAAACAAAAATTATCAATTTTTAGAAACTGCCCCTTAGGGTGTATGATGTTAGATGTATTAGAACTGTGTGCTAATGAACCTGGAGATAATCGATAATGAGAATGAAACACGAAAATGCAAAGAAAGACAAAATCATTTCATTTAGGAAATAGATCTTTGAATTATTTGATTCTTAAAAGATTTTGTTCTCTTATTCAATATATTTCTAATAAATAAAATTTTATATAAAAAATAGCTAACACACCTTTGTTTAACTGCCAAATCATTTATTTTACACAAATTTATCAAAGAAACTTTCCATTAATGATTTTTAAGTTTGCATGTTTGTTTGTTTGTCATATTAATAATAGCAAAATTTATTAGTAAGCTTGCGATGTATCATGAATGTATAAGGCAATGATACAATAAAAGATACAATAAATTATTAAACAAGTGACAGTCATGCCATTTGCCAACTAGAAATAACCATAGATATAGAATATAGAACGGAGAAAGATAAAATATATTAAAGAAAGTAAACAAGGCAAACAATTTTTTTTTTTAGAATTTTTAAGGTAGGTATGTGTTTGAGAGATATTGTGTACGTAAGAATACGTGTGCGTGTGTGGCCCAAGATAAATAAGAATTTGCTTTTTAATATTTGGGAACGATTCCTTGACAAGGACGATTCAAGATTATCGTTGAATCTACGAACAAAAAAAAATAGAATCTGTTTCTCAGAAATGCCAAACCAACAGGCTTAGAGACATTGAAGCACTGTTTGGGATTTTGTAACTTACAAAAACTAACTATAATATAATTCAAGATAAGTAGTGTAGATAATACTAATGGTAAATTTGAAACGGATGTAAATGAAACAAAAGGGAGTTAGAAGTGGTCGACAAATTCTGTGACTATTACAATTTATTCTTTCACAGAACATAATTTTATGAAAAATATCTTTTGTAAAAAATTATACTAATTTATCTACGAATTTGAACAGATACCTCAAGAGTCGATTAATGAATTCAAAGCCTCTTCTAAATCATATCTTAGGAAAAACTGATTGTACAAAGTGGACGATTTTCCGAGGTAATTGAATTCGTTATTCGCTCCATTTCTTAAATAATATTATTATTATTACCTTACGGAAGATTGCCATAGTTATAGTGATATTAATGTAAATCATGAAATAAAAGTAGAACTTTGGATATTCGCCACGTTAGTAAAAAAAAAAAAAAAATTTAAAAAAATTGGCACATATTTTGGAAAATCTTTTATGCAGTGTGTCCTTTATTTTTGAAGTTGACCATTAGTATCTTGCTTAGCTTAAGAGATTGAAAGCCGGTTAAAATGGGGAAAATATACGAAAGCCAATTTGAAAAATTTTTAAAGTGGTGCTCTCAAAGAAAAGTTAATGGTTGCGATGAAAAAGTGCTTCTGGCTTTTTTTTATGCAGAATCTAAGAAGTTTAAGTGCTCAACTTATTCAATGTTGAAATCTATGCTTTCGTTTAAAAGAAATGTTGATATTTCGAAATGTCCGCAACTTCAAGCATTTTTAAAGAGGCAGAATGATGGATATGTACCAAAGAAGTCAACAATTTTCACAAGGGACGAAATTAATCGATTTATTCAAGAAGCACAAGAGGATAACTATTTGCTAATGAAGGTAAAGTTGTTGAATATTTACATGAGTGATATGTTTAATTTATTTACATTATTCTGGTCTATTGCAGGTTGTTTTAATAATGGGCATCGCTGGTGCATGTCGAAAAGATGAAATAATAAACATGAGTGTTGATAACATACATGATATTGGATCTGCATTAATAGTGATTATACCCGATACTAAGACTGGTGTACAGCGCACTTTCACGGTAACTGATGATGTTGACCTGCATTATCTTCAAATTTTTCGAAAGTATTCTGATCTAAGGCCACCTTGTAACCATCGACGTTTCTTTGTAAATTACCAGTTGGGAAAGTGTACAAAACAACCTGTAGGTATAGACAAGATTGGAAAAATACCAAGCCAGATTGCTGAATATCTTAAGTTACCGAACGCTCAATATTATACAGGACATTCATTCCGCAGAACTTCAGCAACGTTACTTGTGGACGAAGGAGCTGATATTACAACACTAAAACGCCATGGTGGATGGCGATCTACCACAGTAGCTGAAGGATATATTGAAAATTCTGTGGCAAATAAAATGGAGATTGCTAAGAAAGTCCTTCAAGGAAATAAAAGTTGGAAACCACTGAAGCTAAAGAAAATTCAGTTGTACCTTCTGAAATCCATGCCAAGGATTCCTCTTCTACTTCTAATGCCTCAAGGAAACCATCTCGCCCGACAACAGGAATCACTATTTCTAATTGCAAAAACTGCATTATTTATTTAAATGTTTGAATTATATTTTAAGTAAAAATGTTACATTAAATGCTGGTTAAATGGTGTTTTCTTGAACATTGTATAAAATAATTTACTTTACCGCACTTGTGTTATAATGAATCTATTATATCACTTGTGTTATAATGAATTACTTTACGCACTGTTTGGAGTGCGAAAAAGCCTACTTGATGTACCGGTTGTAGATAAAAATGTTTATGAAATAATTAAGAAGTTTGTGCAACGTTTCGTATTTGCATTCCTTTCTTATGGACGCCATATTTGATTTTCATAAGATAGCATTTTTTCTGAATACAACCAACATTACCATTTACTCAGTTTTATATTATAATATTAAAAAAAAAGTGTTAGTTGGCCATGTTGATAAATTAGTTTTGCCATGAAAACCAATGTTGTCAAGTAATGTGATATTTTGTTGGTATCAGTAGTGTTATACTTCATTTAAACAGACCTATACTAATGAACACAAATGAAATTGCCGGCCAGAGATAAGATTAACAAAATAAAAAATAAAACAATATTTATTAACAAAAATTATAATAAATGCTGAAACTGTCCGCCGCCTAATTCCTAAAAAAGTATGACTTCTTAAACCTGCAACAGTTCTAGTAATGTCTCACCGTATTATTCCCGCTATAAATCCCAGTCCCAGTCAAAAAAACTAAAATCTTTTTTTTAAGTTTTTTATAAATATCTCAATAACAAATGAAAGTAGAATTTCTTTACGAATTATTAATCTACAGCAATGTACTCAACTTTGTCACCACATTTAACCGACTTTGATTTAAGCTAAGCGAGATGCAACTGGTGAACCACAAAAAATGGACACTCTGTATATAAATATATGATTTTTACAAAATTGTTTTGATGTGCATTTTTATAGGTAACCTTGTTTCTCAGCAGATCTAGTGAAATTGTATAATTAAACCATTCCGTTAATAACTTAATGTTATGTTTGCTAAAGGAGTTTTGGAAATCTAGAAACTTAAAAGGAATTAAAATCACTACGATCACTATTGAAACTTCCTTACGACAAAGTAAAATGTGTTTACTATTCGATATAAGGAAACAGCACATTTATGAATCTGATAGTGTTTCATAATTTATTACTAAATCCTTTCTATGTTATTCAATCCTTTCTATTTCAACAGTAATTTATTACTGTGTTATTTTCGTATTATCCAAAACATGGAAAAAGTGAATGTGGTTTTACAAATATTATTATTATTATTTTGATCCAAATAAATCAACAGCTGTGTTTAAAGTTTTAGTGAACAATCTGACAATCTATATTCTAGCAGCATTGTGTTCTGGTGTTGTTGGCGTATAACATAGGGCAGCCTTTGGGGCAACAACCTTTGTAAGTGCACAGGTGCTTATAAGTCCGCCGCGCCGTCAATGAGAACTACTACGCTATTGCTTTCACTTAACTTTCACTATAATTTGCAACATGGACAATATTAATTTTGACAAATCGAAATAAACAATTCTATGTAAAATACCGAATATCTGGTAGCTGCTGCCCTCGTTTTTGACAAAAATGTATATTTTGAAAATTAAAGCAGTTTTTTTACGAATACCATTACGTAAATTAAATTGTTTTATGAGCTGTCGAAAGTATATAAAAATAAATTTTGCCCCAATTTATGATTTATAGCCTTATTATTATTATTATAGCCATCATTAAAATTAAGTTACTTAATATTTAGATATAAGTTTCTAAAATCATTTAAATATTAAATTATGAATTATTATTATTATTTACATATTTCGCGTCCTAAACATTAAAAGTCAATTTAAAAATAACTTAACTTTAAAAAAAAATTTTAAAGAAAGAACCAAACAAATAAATTACAAAAGAAAAGACCATACCGGGGAACCGAACATTTTTAATCTGAAATGAGCATAGCCTGAGCACCAAATTAAAAATATGTAACGTTAAAATTTTTGATTTCTTGGTTACGTATTTTCAAAATTAAAAGCTTTATTTCCTTTTATATTTATAATTGAATGACGTTTCCTGATGCCTGAATTAAAAATGCTCGCGTCTAAAGTTATATTTATCATTTGACGAGAAACAGCGGTCTATTTTATTCGTATCTGATGAATTGAATATCGTATTTAACTAGATCTCATAGCACGTTAAATAAAATTTACAGATTAAATTAAGCATCCCACTTTTGAGAATATGGCCTTATACTTTATTTAAATAAGTGAAAAATTAAGAGCTAATAAATATTTATATAAATAAAGCTCACCTTTTATCTGAATAACAATTATGAGGCTTACAATAACCTAAATTCAGTAACTTATCTCATAAGTTTGCAAATATTGTAATAAGTACTGATACAGGAATAAGTAGAAATAAGTGGAACAGAGGTGGTCAACAAGGAATGTGGAGAGGCAAAAAGGAATGAAAGAGTTTCGAAAAGGAGAGTGCAGAGGAGAGGAGGCCATAAAGCAAAATAGGAATTTCGAAAAAATATCCAAGAGGAAGAAAAATGAATGGGAAGAGAGAATATTAAACATGACCAATGAACTGTAAAATTAATGGAAGTATAGATATTTATAAAGGAGTAGGAGAAAAAAAGAACGCGCTATGAATGTGGATATCTCGAACAAGGTTTGAGGGGGGGGGGATATTTCTGAACGGAAAAGATGAAGAATGATCGAAAAACGGAAAAGAAGAAACAGCAATAAAAAGTGAGTCTGAATATGGTGAGAGACTATACGAAAGTGTGAAGGTAATAACAAAAGGAATGAAATTGAGAAAGGCCCTTACGCCTTTCTCAATTTCATTCCTTTCGTTTTCCACTTGTTCCTTCCACCTTGCTTTCGGTCTTCCGTCAACTGCGTTCCATTCCGTTAGTATTCTTAAGTGTGATTTACTGTTTTTCTGAAAAACTGAAAAACAGTAAACGGTATGGGCCATACCGTCTAATTGTTTGCAATTTCTACTGCATATGTTACTTTTGGTCTTATCGTTGACTTATAAATTTTCATTTTTGTGTTTCCGCGTTTGTTGGCGAAAAATGCTTTATATGTTGCCATTATTTCCTCTTTAATGTATGTTCTTTTACCTTTTTTATGTATTGTCATTCCTAGATATTTAAACGTTCTTACTTCTTTAAAGCCGTATTGCCCAATCTTTATTTCTTTGAGTGTTATTTTCTTGCGTCTGCTGCAGTGCATATATTTTGTTTTGATCTCATTAACTGTGAGGTATGTGGCGAAGAAAACGACAGTTGCGGCCAGACGGCGTTATGATGTTTCTTATCAATTTTCCGACCCCAACTCTTTTGTTTAGCACATTCCATAATTTTTTCCGGGATACTTTATCGAATGCTTACTCCAGGTCTATGAAAGCTATTATGTAGCAGTTCTTGTTTATTTCTTTCTTCTTTCTTATTAATTCCTTCAAAGTAAAGATATGATCCTGAACGCCTCTTTCCTTTCGAAAGCCACTTTGTGCTTCTGCCAATGACGGCTCTAAAAGCTCTTTGAGTTTGTCATTCAGTATTTGTTCGTATAATTCCAGTGCCGTACTAAGCAGTGTTATTCCTCTATAGTTTTGGCATTCTCTCTTGTCTCCTTTCTTGAAAAACTCGTCTTCTACCTCCTTTCTATCATTTTCATTCGGTCCATGTACAACTATAAGCGTCCATTTGCTCCCATCATATTCCCTTATTACTATCTGCAATATTCTTTCTGTATAGTTTTCCCATGCATAAATTACTATATATAATTGTAAATATACGAATATTCAAGAATTGGGAAAGCTGTTGGAGAACCTAGAGACATAGCAGGTTGAAAGGGATATAGATTAAGAATTTGTGATCAATTACAGCGCAAACTTAACTAGTTTTACGTTTTAATATGCAAAACTGTTTTTTACTGTGGCCTCAACTGATTTAACTCAAAATTGGTGCATGAAGTTAAAAGCTTTTATGATTCCCATAAAATTTTGTAGAATTATGGTCTTCATCACATCTTTTGTTTGTCACCTGATTGATAAGTACATTTAATTAATTTATTGTTTCCAATCAACGTCACCTTTTCTTTAACTGTCCTTCTTAATGTAAAGTGCAGTTGCAGTTCAAGCTTCTATTAAAGCTGGAACTAAATTACGTATAACACTTAAACTTTATTAGGTTAACAAATAAGAGCGAAAAAAAAACTGGCACATGAGTTATTTTCGTTTGTACGAAGTGGGCGTGGCTCAAAACTACATTTCCGGTGAAAGGAAACAACTGCTCGAATCAATTCAGGAACAAATTACTTTTAAGGTTAACTGCTCGTTCAATGTTCAATAACAAGTTGGATGGCATGTTTGCATTTAAACATATTGGCCGAATTATTTCCTTTTATGGCTTAATGAACAATCAGATGCGAAATTTAATTATGTCTTCGTTTATACCGATGCGAGTCTACGAAATAACATTATATGATAATAATAAATTTACGCACAAATTGATATGTTGTATGCAAATTTTTAAATCAATAAAAAGACAAAGAGAAAACAGGCTTTCTATTGTATATACAGAGAAATTTGTTTAACTTAAATTAATTAAACGTTGATTAATATTTATGCAAATAATAAAATGACATTTATGAGTGGAATCAATTCAAATAGGTATTTTCTTATAAAATAATTTGTACCACATAAATAAGAAAACCTTACAGGTAGGCACATACGAAACCTACAATTTTGAAAACTAACTTTACTTCAACATTCCTTTGGTTTCTAGTACTATTTTTGGAAATATTCACATAGACGTCTAGTTTTCTCTCTCTACGCCAAGTATTTCGTAACTTATATTCCTCGTACGGCAAACAAAATTACACTAATTTAAAGCTTATAACATTTGTATGAGTTTTTCCTAGGATCAACACTTTAGACTTTAGGAGTTGTAGTCGCTCGTAATTGACTGACAGAATTGACAGTTCGAGAAGTCATCATAACATTCATGTAAAAAGAAGATTTTAGTTGGTGAAAATCAATATTTTTCGCCTTCAGTACAATTTTACACTGATTGATCATAGTTACTAGCCAAGATTTCGTGTGTTTTTGTCCGAGCTTTGGTTGGTAGTTACGACCAATCAGTATAATAAAGTGGCATAAACAATTTATCTCCTTTGTGGTGTCAAATAATTAATTAATTTCATATACTGTAATCAGATGGCGTTAAATTCACGCTGGAATACGCAGATCTGCAGTAAACTGGACGGAAAATACTAGCAATCGAGGCTGGAAGGAGTGATCATATATGAAATGCAGATAAGACAAAGCAAAAGAGAAAATCTGGCAGGGATATTAGTTACATGAAAAAAGAGGGAGATAATCCTGGGAAAAAGAGAAGATTAAAGCAAAGTTCATGTGTGATAATGAGGAGAAGGGTAATAAATATTGGTTGGATGAGAAGTATATGGCTTGTAGATTATGTGATAACGGGAAATAGAATGGATTACTATGAGAAACTGGGAGGAAGAGGAAAGAAAGTAGCGCAAGGTGAAATATGCGAAGAAATATGAGGTAAAAGGGCTGAAGAAAATAGAGAAGGAATTAAAAAGAAGAAGAGAAGACTGAAGTAATTTAAGAATAATAATAAAAAGTTGTAGTTATTTGGATATTGTGGAATGTAAATGATAAAATAAGGGTTTTTTACTGTAATCAGACGTTATATTTTACTAACGTTCTTGGTTGTAAATGCTTGAATAAATATATTTATTACTTAAAAAAAGGTTTCGAAACACATCTTTATATATTTGTGTGTTGTAATAAATATATTTTATTACATTTTCAAGTTTTATTGGTTAACTGCTCACGAGTAAAAGATAAGCTATATTTTACGTAACAAGCATAAACATAATAATAATATTGTTCAGTCTCTTTGCTGCACATAATACATATGTGCAAGTAAGAAAAGAAAAAGAAATTACAGATAAAAAGATATGAAAAAAGAAAAACACTCCTTTTAAGTGTCAAATTCTTGGTTGATACAATACTTATCTCTTTTTTTTTCTTTCTTGAGCGTGCAACCAAATTAAAACTCAAGTTGTGCAATAAAATATATTTATTCCGACACACAATATTAAGAAATATAAAAATGTGTTTCGTGATCTTCGTCGGGTAATAAATATATTTGACGTTTGTTATTTATTCACTATGGAAACATTCTTTAAAAAGCATAGTTTACTATAAATTTGTTTCGTCAATTAGTTCAAAGGGTTGAAATAATAATTTTAAACATTAATTAATGAATCAAATTTTACAATTCCTACTCCCTATTGCGTCCCACGTTACGACTTCTATATACTCCAGCTATTGCTGTAAGACTAGGAAAAATATTTATTACCCGACGAAGATCACGAAACACATTTTTATATTTCTTAATATTGTGTGTCGTAATAAATATATTTTATTGCACAACTTGAGTTTTAATTTGGTTGCAGGCTCAAGAAAAAAAAAAAAAGATAAGTATTCTATCAACCAAGAATTTGACTCTAATCCTTTAATTATATCCATAAATAGCAAGTAAAAATAAATTGTTTTTTTCAGAAATCAACATGTTTCCGAAAAAGAACAACCATTTTTTTTTTTTTTTGGATTGTCCATAAATAAACCTCCACATGACGTGTCCTAGACTAGTATGGATAAGTATCTAATTTGTAAATTGAGTTAAACTTCTTTCTCAACAACATAAGCATTAGAATAACAAATCTAATTCATCGTTTACAGGATTATTCAAAGCCACCCTAACCACAGGGCTAAATGGGCTGTAGCCCAGGAGTGATTGTTCATATAGGTAAGGTGACCAAACGTACTCCTTTATAGAGTTTTGTACCATAAAACCATAAATTGTCTTATTGACTTTTTTGAATTCCAATAATTTCAGTTACGGAGCGAACCTAACCTATACAACCTATACATTTTCTTTTGAATTTCGATTACCCAACCTAAATTTTAAAAACTGACATAACTGACTTTTGAATTACAATAATTTCAAATAAATTTTAACTTTTATAACTAAAAATAATTGGCCACTTAATATAAGGTTATTTGAATTTTGTATGAATTCTACATATATTTTTATTTGTTTATTGGTAATATATTGAGTTTTTTAGTTCTGAACTTTTGTAAAACTTCACCGGTCACCCCGCTTCCGCTTCCCTTCCCGTATGTTTTCTTATGTAGAGGGGCGCTTTAGTGTTAGTAGCCCACGGGCGCCAAATATCTTAAGACGGCCCTGGGATTATTCTCTCACTTTTCCTACTGTTAAGTAATTCAAAATTATTAAAGTTAATTGTGCATCAATATAGTTTAGCTATATTGTATTTTGTACAAAAGAAAGCTCCGTTCTAAAACTGTTTCTTTAATTATAATTAGTGGCAAATTCTTGATTGATTATAATACTTATCTTTTGTATTTTCCTAGCCTTACAGCAATAGCTGGAGTATATAGAAGTTGTAACGTGGGACGCAATAGGGTTTAGGAATTGTAAAGTTTGATTCATTAATTACTTTTATGTTTAATATTTCAACCTTTTGAACTAATTGATGGAACAAATTCATAGTAAACTATTTTTATAAAAAGGTTTCCATAGTAAAATATAACAAACGTAATATTTATTGCTTGATAAAGATTACGAAACACATTTTTATATTTATTATATTTGGTGTGTTGTAATAAATATATTTTATTGCACAACTCGAGTTTCAATTTGTTTGCACTCTCAAGAAAGAAAAAAAAAAGATAATTATTATAATCAACCAAGAATTTGACACTAAGACTAAAATATTGAAATTATCAAGATTTAGAATTTTGAGAAATGTAGTTAGAAGGAATATTTAAT
>JAFFZR010021629.1:0-12048 GCA_018397195.1 Lethrus apterus | reverse complement strand
AAAGAG
Organism: Lethrus apterus; assembly: GCA_018397195.1. Taxonomy (NCBI): domain Eukaryota; kingdom Metazoa; phylum Arthropoda; class Insecta; order Coleoptera; family Geotrupidae; genus Lethrus; species Lethrus apterus. The sequence goes on along the minus strand of JAFFZR010021629.1, from coordinate 12,042 downwards.
ATACAAACTTGGTTAAATGGGCAAACTTTAAGTACCTTGCAATGCGCATTTCACGCAATAAATTATAAAACAAAAGAACATCGCGTTGCTGAGATACAAGCATGACGATTAATTTTTTAAATTGAACACCCTGTATATTTTTATATTTTTGAATTGCTCTGGTTGTCTGCTATAATTAATTATAAAACAATTTTTCTCTAAGATCGCTAGTTAAGGAGTTAAAAAAAACAATAATTTTTTACATTTTGGGTGTTCACGAATTATTCTACAATAGCTAACTTTTTTGTTTAAAGAGATACAAATTTGATTAAATGGACAAAGTTTAAGTACTTTGTAATGCGCATTTCGCGCAATAAATTATAAAACAAAAGAACATCGCGTTGCTGAGATACAAGCATGACGATTAGTTTTTTAAATTGAACANGAATTATTCTACAATAGCTAACTTTTTTGTTTAAAGAGATACAAATTTGATTAAATGGACAAAGTTTAAGTACTTTGTAATGCGCATTTCGCGCAATAAATTATAAAACAAAAGAACATCGCGTTGCTAAGATACAAGCATAACGATTAATTTTTTAAATTGAACACTCTGTATATTTTTATGTTTTTAAGTTGCTCTGGTTATTTTATAATTAATTATAGCAGACAAGCAGAGCAACTTAAAAATATAAAAATGTACAGGGTGTTCAATTTAAAAAATTAATCGTTATGCTTGTATCTTAGCAACGCGATGTTCGTTTGTTTTATAATTTATTGCTCGAAATGCCCATTTCAAGGTACTTAAACTTTGTCTATTTAACTTTGTTTCCACCTCTTTAAATAAAAATGGTAGCTATTGTAGAATGTTCCCGTGAACAGGCTGTATATTATGTTATTATTTCATGGCATTTACAGAATTTCAATTTGTATATGAGAAAAAAGAGTACAATCTTTCGAATTAATTTACAATCATTATTATGAATTTAATTAAAATATACATGCCATCAAATGCTTTTATTTGTTTTGTTTTATTTTTATTGCCGAGTCGTGCAGAAAACAAAAATCAAATGTTAAAATCGTTAATAATAAACAAATTCTTGCTTGTTTATTGGCAACCAAAGCCCATTAGCATAACAACTACAAGCATTTAAATTGTCTGATTATTGTTATTAACGAATGCACTTTAATAATATAATTTTAAAGAATAATCTTCGTATAAATTATGGAAATTACAATTCCTTATTTAGATATGTAGATAGATGTTTATCTAGAACTGTACTATTAATACAATATGTATAGTAGCTTGTTCATATAATTACGATAATTATTCTCACCAAATTATATAACTTTAAGAGTGTATCCTGAATATATATATATATATATATAAGTTGTCTTACGTGCATACATATATTAGCAAAAAAGTATAAATTTTGTCCTCTTCTACATAATCTTCTTAAGTTCATCATTTTACTAAAAGTTGTATTTTCCATAAATTACGATTTATCATTTTTAAGACTAACTACAGGTATGTATATTTAGTATGAAATTTAAGCGCTTACTTTATAGGGACTTGCATTCATTTTTTGTTACTCTTTAAGTCATGGGAGGAGTTATGAATGCAAATAAAATCTACACTAAATATTGATGTTTCATTGTTCAGTGTTAACAATACTACGACAGTGAGGACTTTTATTATAGCACCTTTTAATTAAGTCGATTTAATCCGCGAATTCAACAACAAAACAACCTTAGCCAACGTCAATTCATTAATTTATTGCCGTGCCCTGGGTGTGGACACACATTAGCAGACGCTATAATAAAACAGATTTGCATTTCTAACCCTTTTTTTGAATCTCGTCACTGCTTATGTGAAAGTAAACTTTTTTCAATTCGAAGTGTTCAATGAATCAGGTCTATTTAATCTATTGCTATCTGCGAAAACAAATGATAATAGTCTGGACAGAACATACTTTTGCACTGAGGTAGCGATATTTATCGCATCTCCCACTTGCTAATGTAAATAAGTTGTCGCCCACTTAAATTTTTTTATTTTTTATTTTTAGGGTCCGCTTATATATTGCTCCTGAAAATTGTACCACAAATAAAAATCTTTCCGACAAAAATACTCATGATCTTACTGTTGACAAGATTGCATGGTTTTTCTTGTCGCTACGTCATTGGTTTTTGATTTTAGTAACCATTACAACTTAAAAAATACATTAAATGTCATTCTGACAGATGACACTATAATAATTCATTCGGTTAATTCTCCAATAAATTATCAACATATTCACTTTAGATTGATTCGTAATGTAGAACATCTAGTTTAGTAGTAGAAGTGGTCTTTTAAAACATTACAATTTTCCGATGCCAATGAATTATTTATGTATTTCTACTGGGAACATCTTCGATCGTACTCAACGGTACACGAACTGTAAAGTTTTATTTCAGTGTCGTTTATTTTATTCAAACTATCAGTTTTACATTTGAGTAGATTACTTCAATTTCTACGTGTCTAGACTTTTAGTTTAACATTATTTTAATACTGCATATTTTATCATTGCTATTTAACGAATATCTCAGAATTTAGAATACAATTAAATTACATTCTTTCATTTAGAGTTTGTTCATATTGAACAAATATTTCTTGATTTGATGAACAAATATTTCTTGATTGTTTTCCTTTTGATGAACATAAAAAATACACCACTGCAGCAGTTTTTTAAAATTATTTCAGCCTTGGCATTTAACTGTTTAGACGCAGACATTTGATGTAGGTAAGTTTCAAGCCAGTAGCAGACATTTTTATTAGAGAAAAGAAATCAGAATAAACAAATTTACAGCTGATCTTAGTCGTGACACCAACAGAACATACTTATTCATAAATCCAACATCTCATATATTTTTGATTGCCGACAATAAATTTTGTCTTGCTCACTGAGTAAAAACCTTGTATTTAATAAAGACTGTGCGTTGGTGTTAGAATACCCACATTATAGAAGAATTTATTGTAAGGATGCTTTTAGGATGTGCATTGAATAATTCTGTTTACCAATTTAACAACTAAAAAGCTGTGTCACAGTATACAGTAATGTCTTATACCCTAATTAAAAGCGAAATTACACTTAATAAATAAACTATTAAATTAAAAACCTGAACTCTTTGCAAATATACAGTGCGCGTCAAAAGTAACGCATAAATTCATTTATAGCTAACATAGAGGTTTTACAGAAAAATCCTTCAAGGGGTATAGCGATTTTGTAAAAAAGTCATTATGTGACGGTAAAAATTTTCTTTTGCGACTTCATTTTCATGACCTACTGGGTTTCAATTTTTTTATTAAATGACATTTTATGACATTTTCGGGTAGATCAAAAAGTTCTCTTTTTGGCAACATAACATGTTGTAGGGGTTTTATGACAAAATTTAAAAAATATTTGCCCTCATCATGATAAATCATAAAAGAAATTTAAACAAACAATCATGTTCTCGCCTGTCACCTAGACCGATTTACTTGTCATTTGATGAAAAGTTTAAGTTCACATCAAATCATCATGCGTTTGAGCTAAACAGAACGTATCGAAATTTTGATGATTATTGGGTACGGAGATCGTGTAAGAACCCAGCAACAAGTTTGTGCTCTTTTTAATTAAGAGCATCCCGAACGGCCCCCGATAACACAATCGACTATGAGCAGAATTGAAAAAAAGTTTAGGGAGACGGGGTCTGTGAAAGATGCACCAAAATCTGGGTGGAGAAAAGCTGCCGATGACGAAACAAGCTTGTCGATCCTTTTGGAATTGGAGGATAATCCTCATTTTTCGTCTAACGAGCTTGGCCTAAATTATGATATTAGTCAATGATCTGTCCTAAGACTTTTAAGACGTGAAAAGTATCATCCTTACAAGATTCAGTTGGTTCAAGAATTGTCAGAGGACGATCCTGATCGACGGACGGAATTTTGCTAAAATATGATGAACATTTGCCAGGAACATCCAGAATTTGTAGAAAAACTTTTATTCTCAGATAAGGCTACATTTTATCTCAACGGAACAGTTAATAGACGAAACTGTCGTTACTGGACAAGAAATAATCCACACTGGATGCAATAAGGTCATTCTCAACACAATTATTGGTGATCACATTGTTGAGCCTTATTTCTTCGATGGTAATCTTACTGGTGACATTTACCTAGGCTTTATTCGAAACACTCTCCTTCCCGTTTTAGTTGAATTATTCCCTAATAACTTGGAACCAGGTTTACCCAATGAGATTTGGTTTCAACAAGACGGCGCTCCCCCGCATTATGCTGCCAATGTACGAGCACACCTACATGAAATTTTTCCAAACAGATGGATTGGTAGACGGGGAGCTAAAGAGTGGCCCCCTAGGTCACCAGATCTCACACCGTTAGACTACTTTTTGTGGGGATATTTAAAGTGTATCGAAATCGTCCTCAAAATTTAGATATGCACAATATCCGATAAGAGATGAACGGTGGCCATTTCGAACACTTCTGATTTATCATGATGGGGGCAAATATTTTTTCAATTTTTTTATTAAACCCCTGCAACATATATGTTGTCAAAAAGAGAACTTTTTGATCTACCCGAAAAGGTCATAACAAAGGGGGGTTGCCATTTAAAAAAAAAGTGAAACCCAGTAGGCCATTAAAATGAAGTCGCAAAAGAAAATTTTTACCGTTACTTAACGACTTTTTTACAAAATCGCTATACGCCGTGAAGGATTTTTCTGTAAAACCTCTATAAATGAATTTATGCGTTACTTTTGACGTGCACTGTATAATATTATAATTTTACAATTTTATAATAAATAAAAATGCATTAATAGCTGCTATTATTTTTATTAATACTAATAAATAGTTATTAATAAAATTGGTCTTAATAGATGTTCTTTATGATGTAATCAACTATTAACTTCAACAGAGATAATGAACTGTTCATATTTCCACACGTAATACAAGGCCATTTGTTGTGATCCAGTCAGTATTAAGACACAATGTAATATACATTCGAAAATAACAAAATGAAGTTAATAATAGAACTTCAAAGTAAGACTGATGCGCCAGATAATATGTAGTTAATGCCGAATATATGTTTAGATCTAAAGATAAAGTTTCACGTCAAGGTTTTAATTAAACTTGAGATATAAAAGTGTACACACATACATATTACGCTACGGTAGACAATTTTATTTGTTTACTGGTAACTTAGTATTAGTACCTTAGTAACTTGTAGATTTGTGTATGTATCTTCTACTATGTAATTTTCGACGAGGAGAAGCGCTCAATAACACAAATCAAGAAATTCAATGAAAAGCACAATTCAAGAAAAAGTTTTTATTTATTTATTTATGGAAATGAATTTCTTCCATATTAGGCTCATACCAACATTAAATTATACACATGTTACATGTAATTTGCATCTGAACCAAATTTATACGTTTATCTCGTATTTTATTACAACACATGCAAATAAATCTTCTTGGTCCACGAGCTATTATAGCCTATTACAGATGTGAAAGAAAATAATTTTCTTATTATGCGATTCATATACGAATTGCATTGACGTTTGACATTTTATATGCAGATGTTAGTTGGAATTTTATACTTTTTTGGCATTTACGCTGACATACTTGGCCAAGACATAGTATCGAACGCAAAGTACGGCCAAAGGATAAATTCGCCGTGTGTTTGCTTAGCGCGGGCGGGTTTGAATTACAATTATAAAAATTACCACACCCATACTGGTTTGTAAATTGATAAATGTAACATGTCATGTGTCTGAAGGATAGTGTTCTTTTTTATTCTGTAGGTACATAGATGGAATGTAAGAATGCAAAAAAAAAATTAATAAAAAGCTTTGATTCTTTTACTAATTTGTTACGTTGACTTCAAATGTGTATTAATTTATGAATAATTATGTATCTACCGTACGCATGTTATTTGCTTAATTTGATTTTGAATCAAGTTCTAAAACTCTATACATTTCTACTTATCTGATTTTTACATCTAGTATAAGGAGCCAACTTACAAAACATATAGAAATAAAAAATCTTAACATATATAGAAGAAAATTAATTCAAAATACAACAATGCATTCGAAATGCAAAAAAGTTCTTATTATTAAAAATTTCTTTATTTGATTGGAAAATGGTTTAAATTATACGAGGAAAAATAAACTTTTGAACATTTCAACGAGTAACACTATCAAATATATTTCAATTCTGTCAATCTTTATAAGACACAATTGGTGAGAACATTATTGTTAAAATTTAAAATTTTCCTTTTTTATTTATATCTATTTTCTACATATATACGATATCTATACGAATATCTATACGAATATAATTTATAATCATATTAGAAGTTGAATTAGATTAAAAATATCCTTCGAAATCCATTATAATTGTTTTCTATTAAATACATAAAAAAATATAAAATACAACACGGCCCACATCAAAATTATATAAAATTTCCAAAGCTTGTTTTGAACATAAAGTAAATGCTAATATACTTCGCATGAACAAATACTTTGCAAAGTTTATGTTGGATTGTACATACATTTAAATAGAAAGCCTCGTGGGGTTCAACAAAACGTACACTAAGTTGAATTTTGCTTTTATTGCGAATGCTAGTACTTGAAAGTACAAAACTTGAAAAGTATGCATATACAATAGTAGTAATATACAATCAAATATAAATAAAAGTTTTACTCAGAGTAAAATTGAAGAACCTGTTTATTTATTTAACGATTTTATAATTATTTACAAATTAACATAAGAATTAAAATGTACATTACAATGTTTTAATGATTTTGTTGCTCATACTGCAGGTTTGTTATCAGAACCATAATCAGAATATCTTTACTTGAATTTCATCGTACATTTGCATACCTACACAAACAAAGATCGTATTTTTACGTATAATTTATATTTTTATTTACGTGGCTGTCTACATTTCTTTGTCTGTTCTTCTCTTTTCTTCTTTTTTTTCTTGTTTATTTTATTATAAATTGTTCGATATGTCAAATGATCGTCAACGGGTAAAGCAGAATGAGTTAAATATGAGATTTTGTAAAAAAAATTAATTTTTTGTATATGGATAGATGCTGCGTCAAAGAATATACAGGCTGGGATTAAAGTATGGAATATTTAAAAAAAAGCGAACCCAGGCGGTTTTCTTAAAAAACGCTGAAACAGGTCGATTTTATTTTTTAAAAATACAAACTTTTTTATTAATTGTAAACCAGTGTTATTATGGTACTATGGTACCATGGTATCACGGTACCATGGTATCATTTAATCATCATTAGATCAATCAATCATCATTTAATTAAATGACTAGATAAGTAAATTTGTTTAGCTAAAAAAATACTCCTGAAGATTCATCCTGATCAAGGTTTTAAAAATAGGAAGCACTCCTCCAAAAATTGCCCTAATGAGTAATGACATAATTACACAATTATTAACCGAATTACGTTAAGTTATGTCTGTTTTAAATGTTTCTAAATAAGTGAGACGAGCATTTTTTTTAGGAAAACAAATTACTCTATTTTTGTTTTATTTAACTGGACTGATTTTTAATTATTATTATTTACAAATAAACGTTTATATTAATAATTAATTTTTTTCCAAAATAATTACCTGTTTAGGCTAATAAAATTTAGATAGGTTGCTGTCATTGACCGTTGATTTTCCATTTAACATCATTATTATAAGAGGACCTTTGATATAATTAAGTTTTATTCATTAATGCTTCCGATTAAGTTTTAACTACAACAGTCTTTAGTCAATTAAAGCTAACACAAATGCTAAGATGTCTAAAATTTGTTATCTAAATATTAATCTAAAATAGTGAGAAATTTCGTATAAATTTCCTCCAGAAATTTTTTTTTGGGTATATTTTACCATTTAATTTTATGCTCCAGTTAAAAATTACTAATGAATATTACATGCCTTCGTGTAATTTTACTAGATAAAATTCATTCGAAAATTAATGTTGACAGTTATTATTACACCACACAGGAATTTTATTAAGTAAAGTAAGAGTGTTGATAATTACGGTAAGAGGTAAAATTTAACACATCAGTTAAACAATACGTGAAGCAGGAAAATTAATCCATAAATAAGAGGCTACATAGTGGCCACCTATTCTTGGTGTAAATTTACTCAATTACTTTTTAGAGTATATGCAAAGTGTATATTTCTCAAAACTGTGTTTATTACTTTCAAAAAGCTCAAAGGCTCTCTATTTGTCCTTCTCACCGTTAGTAGGTAGTTCTATCATACGTCATATAAATCAACAGAAATAATGGCCAGTACAGTCCAAACTCCAAACGAAATTCGAATACAACATGGCCTAGTAATATGCTGCAAAACAAACAAAATAAGGTAATATACAGTCCGTTCTACAAAACGGGCCCAAGACTATAGCGACTTCAATTGTGATTTAATCATCAGCAAACCATATATTATTAAATCGGACAGTCTTGGCTACAACTTGGCGAAAAAAAAATCTTTTTTAAACACCTTCATGTAGTTGTTGTGACGTCACCGACAATTTTTTTAAATTGCTCGGTATAATTTTTTTTGTGCGTTCTTGTAGAGCATTAAGTACTTTTCACCGGTATAAACATTTAGTAGGGTTATACCATGAAATGTTTGCAAAAAACTAGTTTGAGCTAGTAGGCTGTTAAATCCGAAATTATCTGGCACAAACAATTGGTGATAATAATTAAGCAAGCGTAAAACAACTGCGTCGCTTATTTGACGTTTCAAAGTGCCGAAAGAAGTTCGTTTTGTTTACTGTTAGCCATCCCAAAATCGAAAATACAATTAATGAACTAGCAGATATGTTACAAGTTTATTGTGAGTGTCACAAAAATAGTGTTCAAGCACAGAGGCTTTATGTTGATTGTTTTCCCAACATAATTGCTCCAAACCGTCGTAAGTTCGGAAAATTGGAGCAACGCTTATGAAGAACTAGATCTTTAATAAAGTTGAAAGGAAATTGTGGTTTTCGAAACCAAAATTTAGAATTGAACTAAAGAAATTGTTCAAACTGTTGTTTGTTCCAGAGAATTTCGGATTTAACAGCCTACTAGCTCAAACCAGTTTATTGCATTTTTTGTAAAAATTTCATGGTACAACCCTATTAAATGTTTATACCGGTGAAAAGTACTTAAAATGCTGTACAAGAATACACAAAAAAAATTATACCGAGCAATTTAAAAAAATTGTCGGTGACGTCACAACAACTAAATGAATGTGTCAAAAAAAGATTTTTTTCGCCAAGTTGTAGCTAAGACTGTCCCATTTAATAATATATATGGTTTGTTGGTAATTAAATCACAATTGAAGCCACTATAGTCTTGGGCCCGTTTTGTAGAATAGACTGTATATGTCGTCATGTAAAATAATATAAATCTTGTTTATTAACACATTTTCAGATACAAAATGTAATTTTTCATATTTATAATCATTTTCAAATTTAATTTTAAATTTTTTTTTACTGTTAGGCTTAAGCGCCAGTGGATATGAATCACCATTTAATTATTATATCATCCGCTATTTTTAAAAATATGTCAAATATATAAAATAAAAACGTCATAAATTAGTTTAAAGTTTAGTCATAACGTATTCGATGATATCGAAAACATAAACTATTGAATGACTTACGTTAAGGCTCATAAATAATTTTATTTATAAAACAATTGCGTTTTTGCGATTGAAAATAACTCATACAGTTTGTTAATTAAATCACCATTTTAATTCAAAACACTATTAGATATATCGTTAAAGTAAATTACTTATGCGATTTATTGGGATTAAATTAAAGAGTTATCGACATTATATTGCAATTTATCAATATACTTGTTGACACATATAATTTATTATATATTGTTCCCGATTTTTGTGTTTATATAAGGATTAAGATGTAGGTCGATATCTTGATGCACGGTGAGATCCGTTGAGATCATGTGCAAATTCATCTCATTGTGTACGTAATTAAAATAGGCGCCAACGTTATTTATAATAAAACGTGGTCAAGGTCTTCACATTTAAACATTCATTCATAAGTGCACATGTAATATAATAATATTATTATTTGAAACAATACGTATGACGTATAAGAGTTTGCATTGTTAATTTTAATACGAATTTGATAAATATTACAATTTTTTTGAACGTGCCGTTTTGGGCTCGTTAATACCATGTTAATTCATGTTAAACGTTGTTAGTCATGTATATCATATTACTAGAATCCTGCTACAAACTGGTAATGTTTGGCGCCTGCTGTGATTAATTTTCATGTGGACTCATAAAATCGATTTGTTTGTTGTATCGAATGTAACAAGGTTTTTATACGTGATTTGTATAGTAAACATTTAAAATTGAATTTTAATTGTATAGCGTTGTTGAAACGTTCAAAACCGCAAGTGGCGTTTCTGTTTTCGATTTTCTGAATCTTGAAAATTTGTTCTATTTTATATATTTATGGGCGATTTTTATTGAGAATTGAACCAAGTCATTCATTTAACACAATAATTGTTTGCTTGTTCCAAAATTGTAAAAAGTCAATATCTATGAACTTATTTGCATCATTCTTTCGTGTTGCCCAGCTTAGGTCTTGTTTTCCAAGTATCACGTTTTTATAAAAAAAATTTACAGTATTTGTTCATTTAATTTCTACTATTCATCCAGCCACGTGATTAATACTAAAGTAGATTGTGCTTTGTCATCGCTTTTGATAATGTTTTCCTACTCAGCAGAGTAGGCAGAATATACATCAACATCCCGAAAAATACTATTTTTACAAAGATAGTTTACCAGTTTAAACAGATAATGGGTTCGTCAGTCACAAAAGTCTTATTTTGCAAGTCCTTTTTACATAATTAAAATAATCTTTATTGTCCATAAAACAGTTACATTTCGCATTGGGTTTGTCATATACTTAATACTAAGTTCAGCATACAAAATTAATTAAAAGTTAAAATACTTATTATTAGCTGTTGTGTGAATAAAAGCTGTTTTGTAGTGAAGTGAAGTGTGCAGCATCACTTAATCTATCTATATCATTAACATAAAACAGAAATAACATCGGGCCTAAAATAGACCCCTGTGGTAATCCTATATTTACTTTTCAGTTCACCATTCTAGTGTGTGACCAAGGTATATTATTTACGATTACATAGAAAAGACATCCATTGAAGTGGATTCTCCCTAATACCCAAGTTGACCAATCTTGATCTTAATATGTTCGATATTTTAGTTTCAACGGTATTAGGACACCTTTCACAGATGGTAGCCCCCTTCTAAGGCACGTTATTTAATTTATTTATCGGTGGATTCATAAAAAACTTATTAAAGCTTTCGGCTATTAAATATGGATTTTCAATATAACTGGATTATTTTGGGTTTTCTTTTTATTAGTTAAGGTAGATACTACTTTCCAAGTTGATTTGGATATACAGTCCGTTCTACAAAACGGGCCCGAGACTATAGCGACTTCAATTGTGATTTAATCATAAACAAACCATATATATTATTAGCTACAACTTGGCGAAAAAAAATTTTTATTAAACACCTTCATTTATTTCTTGTGACGTGATCGACATTTTTTTTTAAATGGCAATCTATATTTTTTATTTTTTAATTCGTTATAATTTTTGATTCTGTTTTCAACGGTATACAATTTTAAATAGGTTGCATAAGAAAAAAACCAAGGAAAACGGCCTTACAATTTTAATAGAATGATGAATGAAATGAACAAATTAATCCAAGTAATCCATGATATGGCAAACTTTTACTAAGAAAAGTCGTTCATAACAAGAAATTGTGGCCCTATACAAAATTTCAGAAGATCTACCTACTTTGATCAAACCGTGATTAAACAAAACAAGACCGTTTGATCAAAGTAGGTAGATCTTTCTGAAATTTTGTATAGGGCCACAATTTCTTATTATGAACGACTTTTCTTAGTAAAATTTTGCCGTATCATGGATTAGTTGGATTAATTTGTTCATTTCATTCATCATT
>JAFFZR010021628.1:0-12230 GCA_018397195.1 Lethrus apterus | reverse complement strand
TAAAAGAATACATTTAATACAGAAATAATTTGGAAAAAGGTTTTCATTCCAGTATTTATGACAGATGACAGAACGTAAATACAATAAGCAGTATGGGTAGCAGTAAAGCAAAAAAATACACTATTTTTGTGACGTATGTGGTCACGTGGTGGTCACTTCCAGTTGCTCACTCTGTACATTTAAGCCTTGTACAGTGAGATCGAAAAAAAGATTAGTCAAAGTAAGCCATGAACAAAAATCGGCATGTCTTTACTTAAACCACTATTTATTTCTTAATGTCAAATTGACCTTTGTCAAAAATGTTGTCCAAACAAATCAAAGCTTTTCTTTTAGAATTCTGTTTTTGAAATGGAAATGAAACAGTAAACGGTGAATGACAATTTTCTTACGATGCCTGTTATGAAGAATTTCAGGAGCACTTTCCTATTGAACATTTTTTACAAACGTCAATTTGACATTAAGAAATAAATAGTGGTTTAAGTAAAGACATGCCGATTTTTGTTCATGGTTTACTTTGACTAATTTTTTTTCGATCTCACTGTAGGATTTTATTATATGATGTTCATAACTACGTAAACTGATATTTATTTGAAATAACTTAGATGTGTTGTAAGAAAGATGTTTTTGAATCATTTCATGTTAAGAATTTTAAATTGAAAGTGACTACAATTCTTTAAGAGATAAAATATCTAATTTTCTTGTAATGAATATCAGCCTTTACATTTTCTTCACTATTTTCAATATCTACCAACATATCCACTTATAATAGTTTTCTATAATATATTTTAATAATATCTTTATTGTTTGATTTATGAATTGTTGTTTAGTCTACACCTTTATCTAATCTTTGGTTTGAGCATTTCCTATGACAAAGGAAATTTTCAAATTTCATTGTTCACAACTTTAGTTACATTTCTTTCTGTATTTAAGGAACAAACATGATTTCATACCCGGCTAACCCAACGATTGAATTAGTTTAATGAATTTAATTGCTAAAAATAAAGAGTTCCAGTATCTATTTTTGTGTTATCATTACTTTAAACCTGCATTGATAAAGTTAAAGTTTCTTTTGACAAGTTTCTATGTCAAGAAGATTATAAGATGTTATCATCCCGAAGGACATTACTTATATCCATAACACACATTATAATTACATACGTCCTTTAAATGAATGTGATTGTTTTTTCGGCTATATCTTTAAGGTTTTGTCTATTAGCCAGAAGATATTGGCTATTTTATATTCAGTGATATTAATTTTCCATACGTTTATTGCCTTGGATAGGCATTAAAGGTATAGGAAAACCAACAGCTTAACAATTATAGATTTCAAGAACTTACACATGCAATTTTATTACTTATTACACAGCAATACATGCTTAATTAATATTTACTCTCTTAATTAGAATACTTCACCGTCAGAATAAAAAAGAATTTTCCTTCTGTTAGGTAACTAGATTTAAAATTTTCAACTTTGTTACAATCTAAAGTGAATATATACAATGAGTTAAATAGAGTTGAACAAGTAATTTACTTGTATTGTTTCATAATTACTGACTGTATTTTTGACCAGTCGTTTTTAAAGAATAATGCTAATATTAAATTAAAACAATATTAATTAACAATAATAATTAACAATAACATTAAATCTTAATAGTCAATGAATGTATATATGAAAATATATTCTTACAGCCCAGATACTTTGTAACTAATTGTGTCCCAAATCAATAATTTATAATTTTGATCAGAATTCAACTTAACTTTCTATATATGAATCGTCACGTTGATACAAAATGTATGAACACTAACAGAAATTTGTATTCAATTACAGTATAGTTGAAATTTCGTAAAACTAAAAAAAAATATTCATAGAAATTTCTGGGCAGACTGTACAATGCGGTCAATTATTGATCGCTCTACTTCAATTTATTAAATTACTTATTAAAATATAAACTACATTTGTAAATAATCAGAATTTCAGGCTAAATCGAAAATATGAGCTTACATGCTATATTTAATTATTTAGAATAATACACTTACGTTGGTTAGAACTCGGTTATTAGAGGAATTAGATGAATCTATATCGGGGCAGGAATGTTGCGGAATTTTTTCATATTTAATGTTGTTTGTAGAATTTTTCATAGTTGATAATTCACAAATTTAGTTTAATGTCATTGCATTATTACCGAGATTCAAACTAGACTGACACTTTTGACACATTCACAGACGACATTACAGTACAGTGCTTCTGCCAAGACTTCACTTCGTCACACTTCGTTGAGAATAAAGTGCTTATCGTAGACAACCAATAATACAGATTGCTGGTTCTATTCAATGTCGTCATACAGAATGCATAAATCAGTGGCGCCCTCAGCAAAAATTGCATTACAATATTACCATATTTACCAATATTTACCAAATTGATAGAATATTAAAAATTAAAGTACCCGTATTTTTTATATTGTTTTTAGTCCAAAGATAGAGGCAGAAAAAATAAAGAAATTAGAATTATAAAATTTCCTGCTAAAACGTGACGTGACGTCATTGGCCATACACAAATACATATTGCGATCATCCATTTGATAGAATTAATAAAATATAATTAATGGATATTAATAAAACATGCAAGTTCCCCATTTACGTGAAATGTATAATATACATAAATATGATTTTCGTGATTACTTCTAACATATTACATTTGCGATTGATTCGCCATCTGCTTGACTAGTTTTGATATAAAATACCCGCGAATTTTGAACTCCAAAATAATTCATTATTATGTATAAAACAAACGTAAAAGTAAAATGATCTACCTGTTGTTCTTGCTGCTGTAGTTTATAACAAGTCGTGTGCCATAACTGACAATTAATTCTTCACTGACTCACTTCTAATCATAATTAAATTTGTAATGACTCAATATTGTACATTTAACAATCCATTATTCTCTAACGCTGCTGATAAGCTGAGAAGCTTCAACAATTTTTATTTATCACTTTAACCTTTGATTTAACTGATAACTGATTACACAAAAAATTTTGGCGGCGTTTTTAAAAATGATATTGACGTTTACAGTAACATTTAAATTTGTTGGGTTGTGTCGTTCTTCTAATGTCAAAACAAAGAAATAGCGTTTTTATTTCGTTTCTAATTACAACAAAAATATATAAAAAAATTATGTTAAATTGCCATTTGCACTAAAATAGGTACAACATCCGTCAACATATAATAAAATGAAAAGTATATTAATTCCTTATTTCAGATATGGAATTACCAAAAAAGATTTATCCCTCAGCAGAGGAACTAAGCAAAATAAATTCAACCCTATACTGTCCTGAAGATGGTTGTTCAAGTGTTTTCATGTCAGAATCGAATTTAAATTTGCATTTGGTCAAAACACACAAGAAGGTACATCTTATGCAGACTGATAATATCGTGAAGGAATACCACTGTCCCGAACTTAGTTGTACATATAACACAATGAAATTTTTTAAAAATCTAAAACTTCTCAAACAGCATTATTTAAAAGTGCACAACGAGAAAACGTTCGGTTGTGACAGTTGTGAAATGAAATTCTCAACAAATGCTGCAAAAAATAGTCACATCCAATATTGTGGAGTTCAATTTAATTGTTGTGAATGTACCGTCTCATATCCTTCATATGAATCACTTATGACTCATGGAAGGCGAAAGAAACACAAAATTTTAGATAAAGCGCTTTATAAGAAGAAAAACACCAACATTCCTTGTAAATCAAATAGCAATACAAGTATAAAGAGCACAAAATGCAAAAAAGAACAAGTTATATTACCGAAAGGGTCGACCAGTTTACAATTAATGAATTGTCTTCCCATCAGTGTTTTAATGCTTGAGAAAAGTAGTCAAACTGATATTTGTGCAGATGTTGCAAGGAAAACTAAAAGAACACAAATTGGTAAAAATTTACATTACCCGAACAATTCTCAACAAACTCAGACATTAAATAAGAAGAAGCAAAGATTAACAGCTGAAACTCAAACAATCGGAGATTATATAACCAAAAAACCTAACGTTGACGTTTGTGAGGAAATTTGGAGTCGTAAAAGCATCAAAACTCAAACAAAACCTGTTGCTTCTGTGACAAAATCATGTAACACGTCATTTAATTTAGATGATTTTGATTTTATATGTGATGCAAGTGTTGAAAGGAACTCTTCTAGTACACAAACAGCAATACCCAATGAATTGTTCTATTCTATATCTACTACTACTCATGATACTATACATACTGATACTACAGATTTAAATTTTGAATTTATGCATTCCAGTTCACAAACAAGTTTCAGCGAGGAAATGGAAGCCTTTGATTCTGAAAATTTCTTTAATTGCAATTCAGAGACGCAAACTGATTTCATGTCAATGTTAAATTCTGATTATTGCTCAAACATGTGCACCCAAACATGCGACGATATATTGCTAAATGATTTGGGATTTAATAGTTCTCAAACACAAACTGTATTAGATGACATGTTGCGATCTGTGGAAAGCCAGACTATGATGTCTTCTCACGGTGGAACTAAAGTATTATTGTCATGTCATATGGCTAATATGGAAACTCAGACCGATATTGAATTTAAACAGCTGTTGGAAGAAATTAATGCTTGACTGTAGAATTTGCTTTAAGTTTATCTTATTTTTGAGTTGATGATTATTGCTATATATAAATGTCTTGTATCTTAAATTTAACCATTTGTGAAACAATCAGTTGAAATATTTAGTATACATATTGTACAATAACTCTTATATTTTGTCCACTGCTGCAAGAAGCCTTCAAAGTAAATAAATCGTAATTTATACATAAAGTTGTATTTAATAAATTTTCTGACTATTGTTATATACAAAATATGTAGATTGGACAAAACAAAATAAACTATATACGAGTAATATGGATTCTTTTTGGAATTTCTTTGTTTTCATTAATTTCACTTGGGAGCTTGATGCACTATGTAGGCGTAGCTTGTGAAATTAATTTTCATTTTATTTAATTTATTAGCGAGTCCCATGGACTAAACTAATAACAGTCCATTACTGTAAAGGGATCATTCAGAGTTATTTTTTAATTATTTATTTCTTATTCTAGTCTTCCTCCCGATATATTAATATTTGATGTTTTTTGTTTTATTCCGGTTTCTTATTAACAAACTTTCATTCTTTGATCCTGATTAGAACATCTCAATTAGGTGTAACGTGACATATCTTCTTTCAAATTTATTAGATCAACAATCATTCAAATAAATAATAAGCATTTTTATCACATTTATTAAAATTCTGCAATATTTTTTAAATCATTTAACACTTGCGTACATTTCAGTGTATATATATTTGATATATAAAAATAAAATTGACGTTACACTTACTGCAAGCAAATATAAAATCTCGCCGCATACATGAATGTTAGCTCGATACGTTTTAACAAATAATTTATAAATAAAATCATTAAGTAGATCACATATACACAACCTATTCATAAAGTTACGAACTTAATATTAAGTTTGATTATGTACAATAATGACGATAAATTAAATAATATCCATCCATATTTAATTCTTGTGCAAAAATGTAGTACAAATTTATCAAGCAGGATCAGAATCTTGATCGAAATCTAAAAATTTATCCCTACTCTCTTCAATACGATGCATATTTTCCAAGGATGCTGCCATCATTTTTAAATTATCCACTCCAGTTAACAGTTGTCTAAAAATATATAATTTAATAAATCTAATAAGGTTGAAAAATGGTTGGAACTACTCAACAGCATTGTATTATATTGATCACATCTGATAAATAAATTTTTTATACAAACCTTAATGAATGTTCTGCTGTACTAGCAGCAGATCTAAGTTCCTGAGCCAATCGTTGATTATGAAGTTCGTTTGGCAATGCATAACTAGGCCCACCAGCAGCACCTTCTTCATCCCCCAACTGTCTATTTTGTCTTTTACATTGATTTAATTCAGTCTAAAAATTAAGTAACGAAAAATAAACAATTTCATATAAACATACAACGTACACTTAATTTTTTTATTTCCTGACGTAACTTCAAAATAGTATTTTCAGCTGCCGCTGCCCTTCGCTACAATAAACAGTAAATAAGAAGTTTAATTATGTCAATTAGTCAACTTACATTGCTCCGTTCTAAATTATTTTCAACCTGTTCCATTGCTTTAGCAAGATTTTGTGTGTATTCTCGTTCTTTATTTCGAGCAATTTCTAATTCCCTTTGGAGAAGATCAGCTCGTCTGATTTGTTCAGCTAGTTGCCTGCGAGTTAAATCCAAATCTTGACGTAATCTCTCACCATCTCTATCAGGACTCTGATTGGATAACGTTAATTCGTTTGCTTGTGTTCTTACAGCTCCATCAGCCAGAAAATCCGGCAAACTTTTAGAAACTCCAACTTCCGTTGGAGGACAACTTCTAGAACAACCAGCTTGTGGCTCATTTAACGGCAAATCCAAAGGAAAATCTGCTTGAGGTCTGCCTGGCAAATCTAATGGTATAGGAACATTAGAATTAGAAGTTCGTCTATCTATATTACGACTAGAATCAATGTTTAATCTATTTATGTTCACGCTATTTCTACTAGGTGCAAAGTCTGGCAAGTTGTTTGAATCTAAGAAACTTTTATGTGAAGAATCTTTCCCCAGATAACATTGTTCAACAACTAAGTGATCTTGAACAAAATCAGGCAATGCTGATGAAAATTCTGGAACAATTCTTGTTTGTTTGCCTTCTGTTGAATTGTGTAAATCGAGGTCCGAAATCGATGAAATAGGCCGACCATCACAGTATACTTTCGGCCGAGCACCCTGACTTTGGTAGCTACTGCCATCACTTCTTAAAAAATGTTTAAAAGAAAAGGGGTTATCTTCTCGCTTTGGGGGATCACTTACACTCGAAGCTAAAAATACACACACATAACCTAAATATCATGAATGTTCTTAAGGATCTAATATAAAAATACTAAATTGTTTTTTTCATAATAGAATACCTGATGCACCAAAATCATCAAATGTTGAACTTCTTTCAAAATTTTTTGATAGATCTATTCCTATGTCCAATTTGACCGGCTCATCTATATCAGAATCATCACTGTTGAATATTTTCTTATTTCTAACGTTATGTTCACCAGGACTATCATCACCTTCAGCCATAATCAAATTAAAAACGTCAAAAATATTTATGGTTCTTTATTAGTTGTCAAATAGTTTGAATGGTTAAAAGTTGCATAAATACAACCATTTCATTGGTTGCTTTGAATTGCTCTACTATGGACATAAATCCTTAGAAGACAGTAGCGTTGTTAAATATTTTAATAAGGTTAAGCCCAGTTGGTATTTGGATAGGTTACACTAGATATTTTTTTCTTTACGGGCAGATTCATAGCAATTTGTTATCATGTTATCATTTAAAAAAATAAGTACCAATTTTTCCTATTTGCATATAATATATAAATACGTCGAAAATTTGGCGTACTTGCTACAAATTGCCACAAGTAATTATTCAGTACATGTTGCCTCAAAATTTGGGAATGAAAATCTTTTTTGTAAATATAAATTTTTGTAAGAATAAATAAAAATTTTAGTCAGAATGAACCTTATAAGCGGTGAATATGTTCAGCCGGGTGATTGCTTGGCCAGCGCTATGACAGCAGCCAATTGAATGCCAACTTAATGACGCCACATTGACGTTCACTGGCTGCTGTCATAGTGCTGTCCCAGCGCTTACCCGGGTGAACACGGCCATTGTCCCTTGAAAGAGAAAATGGAACATCATAAATAAAATTATCTTTAATTTTTGATAAGGTTGTTATGATACTTCACAAAAATTTGAATAGTTTATTATGTAACTAAATACATTCTAACAGTCATAACTAACAAGCAACATTTTTCTTACAAGCCCTATGATCAAAGTCTATTATATTAGGATATTCGTCACATAATGCTTTATACGCATAACACAATCTTGCAAATTCTTCATTTGTTATTTCAAACGGTCTCGTAGTGTGATCAACATCAGCCAATTGGTACATCTTTGGTCCTGAAATAATAAAAATATTATAGATGTTGTTACTTTATGAAATTGTACCTAATGACGGACGCAGTTCTTCAGGAAACAGACGTTCAGTTCCACGCATGGAATATTTTTGTCTCATATTAAATATATTCCTAAGGACTTTTTCAACTGTACTAAAAGGTAAGTTCACCAAGGGATATTTACGAGGATGAAAAGTTACTACACCAACATCAACATCAGGTTTAGGAACAAATGCTTTTCCAGGTATTGTAAATTGGTGTTTCACTTCACACCACATTTGGCATATTACCGACAATCTACATCTTTGTCGGTCAGTAACGTTTGCGACAATACGCTCAGCCACTTCTTTTTGAAATGTTAAGGTCATCGATGTTCTTCCAAAAGACCATGCAGACTCTTTATTTGAAATCTCATGTAACCATCTTACAATTAAATTAGTAGAAACATTAAAAGGTAAATTACCAATTAAATGTACAGGTGCTGGTGCTTCAAACCAGTTACGTTTAGTAACTTCCTGAAATCCTGCTTCCATGTTGTATGATCTAATATCATTGATTTCTATGATCATTTCGGTAACATCTTTTGATGCCTCTTGCAATAATTCTAATGTTGGAAGAAATCTTGGATCCTTTTCAACAACGATAAGTTTTTTTGGAGCTCGTTTTATTATTGATCTAGTTATGTTACCTGGTCCAGGACCTACTTCGCAGACGTAATGATTGCTTATTTTCCCAGCCGCTTTGACAATTTTATCTGTTATACGTTCATCCATTAAAAAATTCTGTGACAAATGCTTAAGTGCTCTTAATCTATATAAACGAATCAAATCTCTAATTGTGGGTAAAGGCGGTAAACGTAGTTTAGTTACTGACATTGTTACTATTTACTGCTGGTCGATAATTTTTACTGGCTCCTCGAAATCGTCTAAGAATTTTTCTTGCTTAACTGCATACATAGAATAAAAGTATATACCAAATACGCCGCAACCTAACAAACCAGCAGTGATTAGGTTATTTTTTCTAACGCGTTTTAATTTCTCCACACGTTCTATGTTTCTTAATTCAACAAATTTCATGAATTCAAGTTCCGTTTTCTTCAGTTTAGTTGTATCAATTTTTGGCATACGATCACTATCACTCATCTTTAATTTTATTTTTGTATTTTGAGCAACTCATTAATTTATAACCACAAAATTTGTACCATAGAATTTGTACGATAAAATTACATACAGACAAGAAAGAAGAAATTTACTTGTGAATGACACACAAGTTCCAGTGTTGCCAGGTGAAAAATAGTTGCCAGATCGCAACCATAAAAGTTGCCAGATTTTCACCAACATTTTGGGGTAAAAATGCGTTGGGTTTTCGCTCTGTAATTTAAATTCAAAATTGTCAGTTTTTGGTTCGCTAAAAGGTCCTAAGGAAATAAACCTCTGTAATTAAAATTCAAAAGGTGACGTATGTACAGTACTGGAATAAAGTATCCGGACACCCACTCCTATCATAAGTTGAATCGTATCTTTCGTAGTTCATACGCTCCTGTTAAGTTGGTTGCTTAACACTATTTAATGCCTAATAAAAACACGATCTTTCTAATATTTTCATGCCAGTACAAAAGAAAGAAACTAATGATTGTATAGCATATATTTATTGAGCAGAAAAAGTAATCATTTAGCTGCTTTTCAAACGTCGCTGAGAACAGCTCCGGTGCAGTACAAAACGTATAAAACGCTTTCCAATTGATTTGACAACTGCACCGTTTAGTACAGATACAGGTAATCCCTTCCCCTCAAGCATCTATTCAAACCAGGAGCAGATAATCAAAACATAATTATGCATAATTATTATAATTACCTATGTGTTCAGAAAATTTGTGTTAAACAAATAATTTAAAATTGTAGTTTATAAATTTATTTACTCTTCAGTGTGGTGAATCTAATGAAACATGATGTAATAAATAATCTATTTTAATTTATTATTGTCAAATTCTTGGTCGTTTCCTCACAAATAAAAAATAAGTATATTTTAATTTATAAAAGTAATCATTTAAAACATATGTATAATTAGTTCAGGAAACATGGTTATAGTTGTG
This sequence comes from Lethrus apterus, assembly GCA_018397195.1. Classification (NCBI taxonomy): domain Eukaryota; kingdom Metazoa; phylum Arthropoda; class Insecta; order Coleoptera; family Geotrupidae; genus Lethrus; species Lethrus apterus. The sequence goes on along the minus strand of JAFFZR010021628.1, from coordinate 2,070 downwards.
TCTGTAAAATTTATTTCCGTGTTATATTTTTAGAACAGTCTCTGCTCTAAATTTCTTTGATATTAGAACGTGTTAGTTGCATGATGTGGTAATTTCGGTAAGTTCAATTTTAAATTAATTTTTTTATAATAGTTATCATTTAAAAATATGAGTAATATACAGTTTGTCAATGGGAATATTCTACAATAGCTAACTTTTTTATTTAAAGAGATACAAACTTAGTTAAATGGACAGAGTTAAAGTACCTTGCAATGCGCATTTCGCGCAACAAATTATAAAACAAAAGAACATCGCGTTGCTAAGATACAAGCATAACGATTAATTTTTTAAATTGAACACCCTGTATATTTTTATATCTTTAAGTTGCGCTGGTTGCCTGATATAATTAATTATAAAACAATTTTTCTCTAGGATCGCAAGTTAAGGAACAATAATTTCTTGCATTCTGGGTGTTCACGAATTATTCCACAACAGATAACTTTTTTCTTTAAAGAGATACAAACTTGGTTAAATGGACAAAGTGTAAGTACCTTGCAATGTGCATTTCGCACAATAAATTATACAACAAAAGAACATCGAGTTGCTAAGATACAAGCATAATTATTATTTTTTTTTTTTTAATTGAACATCCTGTATATTTTTATATTTTTAATTCCTCTGGTTGCCTGCTATAATTAATTATAAGGCAATTTTTCTCTAAAATTGCTATTAAAAGAGTTTTGGAGAAAATAATTTTGCAAATTTCATTATAATTATATTAGTGGTAACTAAATAATTTATAATAATTTTTTTTATGATTGATATGAGATGTATAAGACATATTGGTGCAGTCCGAAGGATGAAAAACATTTGTAAAACAACTTGTTGCCAGAGAAGGATCGATAACAATAGTTCTTTTGCTTTTTGATTTTTATTATTTTATTTCTTTATTTTTTAACTCCTTAACTAGCGATCCTTAAGAAAAATTGTCTTATAATTAATTATAGCGGCGATCAGAGCAACTTAAAAATAAAAATATACAGGTGTTCAGTTTAAAAAATTAATCTTTATGCTTGTATCTTAGCAGCGCGATGTTCTTTTGTTATTCCCCTGAACAGTCTGTATAGGTGTCCTTCGAGAAGAATTCAGAATTAAATAAAATGTCGGTATGATTTTTTAAAATATTTTTAGTCTTGCCTTTTAACTAATATTCGTTCGTTTCAGAAGGTATCTATCATGTTGTAAGAACGTGTTCTAAAATATACAAAAAACTAAAAATTCCCTTACAACAAAATTTAGAAAACTCTAAATACGTATTTCAACAACTAAGTTGCCATCCTCAGTAGAATCACCTAAAAAGGAATCAGTGTTAAATTAGTGTCTCTAGCTAAGGTATCGCCTTTGAAGATATGCTCTTCACCAGATCACCAGTGGGTTAACACTGACCCTAAGTAATACATCTATTTATATTATTTATAAACTAATGGAATGGAACGGTCCGGAAACACCTAAACGAGAAAAATTCCATTCAATAATTCATATAAGCTGGACTGTGGTATCGGCCTCTTGTCAGAGTTGAGTAAATTGCTTCTTATGTATAAAAATACTTTCGTAACTATCTAATTCTCTAGGTTTTTGTACAACTTTTATTAAATTAAGAGTGTCAAGTGGTAAACCGTGTCCTGTTTCTTTCTAAAACAACAATTTTCTTCCTATCTATACTACGTTCGTAAATTCTGAGGAGTAAATTAAAACTGTCACTTAAAAAATTCGCTCGCTGATTGGCTACTTGCAAAACACGTTTGCAAAGTGTAAATTGCCGTATTCGCAACCAGATTTCCGGTATTTAATATTTACATGTGTGACATCTGACAGATGTCGTTTTTAAAATATTTAAAAAGTCATTTATTGTTTATTAACAATATAAAAAACAGTTCTTTATAGAAGTGATGTGCAGCAAGGTGAAATTAATTACTTCAATTTGAATGGATTCAAATCCGGGAACAAATACTGTAGTTTCACCGCCAAGGAAACGCCCCCGTTTGGGGCATTTATCAATAAACTTAGTTTAAACAAGATTTTAGTTTATCC
>JAFFZR010021627.1:0-12284 GCA_018397195.1 Lethrus apterus | reverse complement strand
TTGGTATTGACTGTTTAACTTGAAGCATTGTTACCATTATGCCAACGAATCGTTACAAAATCGTCGTTAATAAAAACATTATTAATTTTTAAAGAGAACTACCTAAATTAATTTTTTGTAACTAAAAGTGGTATATCTCGAAAACCGCTCAATTTTAGTATGGAGTCTGTAGTACAAACTTTCCCTATTTTGTTCCGGGGAATCTGAAAATGCGACGATATACAGGGTGTTCCATTTAAAATAATAAAGTTGTATAACGTACAGGCAAAACTAAACATCCTGTATATTTCAGAATAATTTTATGGTGTAGAGTACTTGACTCCAAACAAGTTTTACTTGAAACATTTTTTAATAAAGTGAATAGGTAAGACGTAATAGACCGACCCCAGATAGTTGGCAGACCCGGTACAGGGAGGCCACGTGACTTATTTGACTCTTATTTGTTTACAGGGTGTCCATTTTCCATTTTTTGGGTTATTTCCAAATAGCGAGTTATAAAAATTAAAAAAATTATGATATTATCAAATGCCATACTGACTTACTGACATCGCTGTGGAAAATCAACAAGATCCAAAAGCAGACATATTAAATTTATTTATTTCTTCAACGAGATTGGTGTTGAATGTAACAACATTTTTGTGAGAGAACTTGTCCGAATTAAACCCAGGAACAAAGCGAAAAATGTAAAATTTTTAACGGATTAGAATTCTAGAACATTCTAAAAAAGTTGTTGATGAATTGGCTGACGTTGGGTTCTTGCGGGCGTCACAAGAGGTGCGAAGGAGAATTATGGGGCATTTATGTTAAATTAAAAATTACTGTATTTCGCCGCATTTATACTTTCAGCTAGACTTATATTGTAACATATCAAGTGTGTCATAGATTAAATAAAAAAACTCGCTTTGTGTGATATTATTGACGTATCTGCAAGCGCAGACAGAGTAGGACGCTCAAGTAAACAGCGAACGAAATGGTAAAGGACGCGCGTGCGCAAAGTGGCGCCGCGACGACGTCAACGTCCGTAATCATGACGCCCAGTCTCGGCAGGTACACGATGCCTGCGACCGACTGCCTAAATGGCAGTCCGTCCGCGAACTTAAACCATATGTGATGTATTCCCTTCGGCACGGTGTGAATTTATCGCGGCGGGCTTGTGGGATTTCGATCCTCTTGTCCACGCTCGTCGGGATCGCGTTCGCCATCCCTAAACCCGCCACCAACACTCTGATGTATCCCAGACCTGATGGCGAACCGCTTCCGGATGATTACAATAGGCCTTACGAGGGACTCGAATTTGGTCCGATGGGACCGGCGAAAAGAACTGATACGGTCTCGCCTACAATGACGACTTCTACCACCACCGCAGAAGAGAAAACCACAAACGATCCTCAGGTTTCCAAACCGTTAAGGTATCAAGTGGCTTCTGTGTCTTTTCATCGCGTTGAAACACCCTTTATCATCGGGTTATGGATATTTTGCGCAAGTTTAGCAAAAATAGGTAAGCGCAAGAGTTAAAATATTTGTTTACAAAATTACAATCTATTGAAAATTTACGTATCTTCGTTGAAAAATTGAAAAATACAGAAAATTTAAAACCAAAAATACTGAAAAGAGCCACAAAAACTATTTTCAAAGCAGACTTTTATTTTCGTATCTCAACCAATTTCCATTATTTTATTTGTGGAACGTTTCATTTAAATTTTACCCTCTATTTGCTTTTTGAAAAACTTCGGAACGGTTCTTCATGCTAAGTTACTCATAAAACTTTTACTGAATACGAATAAGACCTTTTCAAATTTTTTTGATTTATGGGGAATAATTTTCCCTCGATCACTCGAAGTTTGAATCTCGAATACATTCATGAATATTAAATTCGCGGACAAATGTGAATAATAATGATAGTAATAATAATAATAGTTCTTTTTCCCAGAAATTACTTATTTGTTTTGTGCTTTTTGCATTTTCTTCTTGATTTAAGCAAATCAGCAGCTTTTGATAATATACAGGTTGATTCGATAGGAAAAACTTTTTCATTTCCATAGGGAGGTTTTTATCGAAATAAAAACACGTTAAATTTGAGTGTTTTAGCATCAAGATTTTTCTTTAAAAAAGTGTACGTATTTTGAAATATTTATCTGCAAAAAAAAAACGAAATAATTATTATTATAAATTTAAAAAATAATTTTTGAAGATGGAGAAAGGGTCAACCGCACAAAATTGGAAACAAATTTCTCTACTATAGCATGTATTTTTATTTTTTTTAACCATAAGTTATTTTTTATGCAAAAGTCTTTGTTTTATTATTATTATTATTTTTTTTTTGACAAATCCTGAATACAAACTAAGCCCTTGTACCCTTGAACACAAACTAAACTTTCAGTTCAAATCAAAAAATTTTCGGAGACAAAATTCTCTATGCAAAATCAATCAAATTCCAAACTGAGCGTAAACCCAAATTAAACCTGAAACCCAAACCATGTCTGAAACCCAACAATAATTGCCCTACAATTCAAATTGTAACCAAGAACGCGTATCCAATCGAAACCTAAATTTAAATTTTAATTATAAAAAAGAACAAGTCTTAACCCAATCTACTTTTCTAGTCAAAATCAAGTAGCATAAATTTACCCTCGAACCCAATCCAAATTCAAACAAAAAAACCTTTTTTCAACTCGCAAAGTTTCTTTGGGTAAGTAAGTTAAATACCAAATTGATAAATTGTCCTAAAACCCGGAATCTGTCCTTACAAAATTCCCCCAAAACCAACAAAATCAAAATTTTAATCTTTGAACTTTTGAACCCAATTCAAATGAATTTAAAAAAAAATGAATAAGTCTAAGTACCCAATTGAAGCTCAACAAAAACAACTTATACCCAATTAAAATTGGGTTGTAACGACGGAATAAAAATTCTTAATATTTTTAAATCCAGTTGTAATTTTTGAATTCAAGTCAAAAAATCAGTCAGTTTTTGACTCGACATGTTTGTGCTTTTTGCAAAAAGATTCTTTGGATAATAAATACTAAATAAACCCAATTTTAGACCTACTTTTAAAAGTAAAACATTTTCCAAGTTTTTTTTTAATTTGTATGTTTAATCAGACCCTTAAACCCAAAATCTCCTGCCCTGACTTCAATCAACACAATCTCATCAAACCCAGTAAAACAATTGAAAAATTAAAAAATTGGAATCGTAAATCTGGGCTCACGTAATGGCTAACAAGTTGCATGTTTGACAAATTCCAACAAAAAATATCGCTTTAACATAACATTTATATTTTTTCCAAATTCCGCTTATACCGGAAGTGATTTTTGGACAGATAATTGAAAAATCCACGTAGTTTAACTTTCATCTAAAGTATTTATTTTTACATTTTTTTCTCCCTTGATTCGCTCAGCACTCACCACTCAGCTCGAAGAACTTATCTGGACCGAAAGGGGGCGATTTGGTTGCTAACTGAATTATAAGTCCAGCATGTATGTCCTGAGACAACCTGTATAATGTTACGCACGGACATGTCGAAAACAAGTTTGAATAACGTGTCCTTTCCGAGTGTCAACAGTTTGGAAATTTTGGAAACCACAAATTTAAGGCGCCATAAAATGTAATAAGTTTAAAAAATAAATTTGTTTTTTTTTAAATTACTTTCTTCCTTGGTGACACGTGGTTTATATAGGTGTTAGGACTGAATAATGAGCAACAACGTTCAAACAACAAAAAATGTCGCTTAGACATTAAAACATTTATATTTTTTCCCATTTCCGCTTATACCGGAAGTGATTTTTGAACGATAATTGAACAATCTCACGCTTAAACTGCATGAGATTGACCTTTCATATTTCTCCCTATTTTTCACTGGCAAGTAACATGTGATCGAAACAAAGTGACGTAAGCCTTGAACTTTTTTGGTTGGCAACATTGATTTGATTGATTGATAAATAAATAATGACATGACATTGAAATTCATGAATTTTGTAAACTGAGGTGTTTTTATTGAGTTTTTGCAAAATTAAAAATCTTCAAAACTATACAATTACATAATGTCAACGTCAATGCCATGTCATTTATTTATTTATTAATCCAAGTCAATATTGCCAACCAAGAAAGTTCAATCAACGCCTACTTTAATTCACTTTTCTTGAGAGAAAAACTGCGTTAATAAAAATTCATAAGATGGTGAAGTTGCTACGTTCTCCAACTTTACTTTCTTGACAAACATTAGTGAAGAACTCAAGGAAGTTGCTTATCAAAATAAAGATTTTCAAACATAATTGTCAAAGTCAAGTCAAATTAAATGAGCTCATAAAGTCGTCCAAAATGTGAAACTTCATTTTTGTGTACATTGCTTAAACCAAATGAACAGCGCCACCTATCGGTGGTGGGCGCAAGCACTGGCAATTTGTTTATGCGTTCGAGCCTATTTTCGTGTCATATATGATACATCATTTCTATAACCAATTCAATTCAATCTGTAGATATCAAAATAAGGATTTTCAAACACATAAGAAAAATTGTCAAAGTCAAGTCAAATTAAATGAACTGATAAAGTCGTCCAAAATGTGAAACTTTATTTCAGTACAATTTTGTGAACATTTCTTAAACCAAATGCACAGCGCTACCTGTCGGTGGTGGGCGCAAGCACTGGCAATTTGTTTTTGCGTTTGAGCTTGTTTTCCTGTCATATATGATACATCATTTCAATGACCAATTCAATTCAATATCTGTAGATATTTTCAGTTTTGCAATTATCTATCATCTACAACTTGATATGATTAAAAATTACACAAAACTATGATCACCAATAATTTAAAACTGTCGTAAAATTGTCGCGAAATCTCAATTATTTTCAACCAGCAAGCCAAACATTGTGATATTTTTACGGATTGTTATCAGCAGTAAAAATAAAACAAATGAGCACCTGTCGTTTATTTAATGATCAAATATTTGGTTTAACCTTCCTGTTGCAAAAGTTTAATTAGGAATTTTAAATTTGTAAATTTGTAAATAAATCGAACTTTAAATGCGATTGCGTCGTATTCTCCTCGATTAATTAATTTATCTCGTTTCGTAAAGCACACGAAATAAAAGAATTGCGTCGTTTATTGTGCCATGTTTAATTAAACGTTCCAAAGACGAACAATATTTATACGAGAATTATCTGGATTTTGGTGTATCGTTGCAAATATTTAATTAGCGAAGGCGCCAAGGAAATAAAAAATGTTCTAAAGTTCAAATGTTATTAATTTTATTGTAATTTTTAATTATAATTAAAATTAAAAATTGATAAAATGGGAAAACACGCTCGTACATATAAATTTTATATTTTGTAAATTATTATTATTATATTTTTCAGTCGGACATTTTATAATATTCTAAATAACCATTTATAAAAAACACACTTTATGCACAAACTTTATAGTAAAGTTTACATTGTTGAAGGATCTCTCTTAAAAGTATTGTTTTTTTTTTTTTATCAAATACGAAAATAAAATTTATTTATTTTTAAATATAGATTATTGTTTAGGTCTATCTGGCAAACAGAATCGATCTTATGTATCAACGTTGGTACTCCGTTTCCATCTTCTTGTTGCTACGTCTCTCTAGTTTCGAAGGCCCTTCTCTCTCAGATCATTTTCCACTGCCTCCAGCCATCTTTTCTTTCGTAGCCCTTCTTTTTCTTAACCTCTTATTTTCTACAGCTATTTTTGGGGTGCATCCTAAATGGATGCGGCCTAACCCTCTAAGTTTTCGAATTTTTGCATTCCATTTAGTTCACCATTTGTTCTTCTTCTCCATCTGTCATTTTGTTTGATTCTCTCATATATTTTTCTTAAAAATTTTCTCCCTTGTCTCTAGGTTTATTTCCATATTTTTGTCAAAACTCATGCCATTGAGTCATATAACACCACCGGACGTGTATAACTTTATCCTCGCCGGTTGATGGTAATTATCTAAGACTTGCATTTTTGCATTCCATTAGTTTACCATTTGTTCCTCTTCTACATCTGTCATTCTCTTTGATTCTTCATTATATTTTTCTTAAAAAAATGTTCTCCCGTCTCCAGCTTTTTTCCATATCTTTTTATCAAAACTCATGTCTCTGAGCCATATAACACCATCGTGTGTATATAACTTTATCTTTGCTGGCTGTAGGTACTTATCTAAGTCTTTGCATTCCATTAGTTCACCATTTGTTCTTCTTCTACATCTGTCATTCTCTTTGATTCCCCGATATATATTTTTTTTTTAATTTTCTCCAGTGTCTCCAGCTTTATTTCCACTACCGGGCGTATATAACTTTATCTTCGCTGGCTGATGGTAATTATCTAAGTCTTTGCATTTTTTCATTCCATTAGTTCACCATTTGTTCTTCTTCTACATCTGTCATTCTCTTTGATTCCCCCATATATTTTTCTTAAAAATTTTCCCTCCTGTCTCCAGTTTTATTTCCATATTTTTGCCAAAACTCATGCCTCTGAGTCATATAACACCACAGTTCGTATATAACTTTATCTCGATATCTTCTTCGGCGGTCTTCAGCCTATATCATATAGGAAGACTTTATGTGAAGTTTTACAAAAGTTTCAGAACTAGAAAAAGTCAATCTAATTACCAATAGGGCGATCAATTATTTTTTACGAAAAAGAGGTACGGATGGATGGATAAAGGTTGTTGTATGGATTGGGTTCGCTCAGTAAATTGAAATTATGAAATTTAAAATTTGTTTAAAATTTATAGTTGGATTGGCATGGGTTGGGTTCGCCCATAATTGAAATTATTGAAATTCATAAGGTCAGTTTTAAAACGCTTAGGTTCTCTCCGTAATTGAATTTTAAAATTTATTGTTAGGTTGGTATGGGTTAGGTTCGTTCCGTAAAAATTTATAATTTATTGTTGGGTTCGCCCCGCAATTGAAATTCAAAAGGTAAAAGCAGGTACAAACGAAAACACAAAATTCAAATAACCTCTAAGAACAATAATTGTCGCCCCAAAAGGCTGGCGCCCCTGGGCTATAGCTCATTTAGCCCTGCGATTAGGGTGGCCCTGATTGTGACCACTGAGTGGGCATTTATTTTAAAGTAGGCTCACCCTGTTTCCAAGCTTCTGCCGCTATAACATTCTCCCCTGGAATATGTTTTCGTCATCCTATTTTCAATTTTCATCTGCTTCGGCACCTTCATTTAGCTTAGTATTCCCTCCACCTGTTTAATTTGTCATCAATTCCTCCTAATAGCTCGTCATATTTATTCTCATTATAAATTATTACTTTTTGTCATTTGATAGAAATTTCTGATTTCCTTATTTTAAAAATTTTCTATTTCTTTTATTTTTTGTTTTCATTCAGAAAATCTTCTTCTTTCGGTATATTTGTTTGCCTTCTCTTCTTCTTCGTTTGCACATAAATTTACTTTGATCATTTCCTTTAGACAACATCTTGATTTTAATTCTGTTATACTACTACATTCTTCGTCGTACCAATTATTTCCTTTTTCTACTTTTTGTTTTTGGTATGATGCATCTTGTAAAAAAACCTTTATTACATACATTTAGAACAAAATATACACCCGTATTTCATTACACTTCTTCGTCGCCACGCAGTCTCTCCTTTACCCGCCTAAGCACTTCCACCCCTTTTCCACTCTCGTGCATGCATCTCCACCATTTTCTACCCTTTTTTCTCTCCTCTTTTGTCCATCCTACTTTACAATGTGACATCCATTGACCCCACTCGTCCCGTCCTTCTCCACATAACACGCAGCTACCATACTCTTCTCGCATCCAATATTTATTTCCTCGCTCCTCATTGCCGCATCTGAATCTTGCGATGCATCTTGTATACACTTTTATATCTATAGACAACTTGAATCTCGGGCATAGTTTCTCCTTTATTTATCTTGTATCTATGTAATCCTCTTTGTAATCGGTTTACATTATATAATTTCCTACTTTTACTTCTATTTGATATGGATGGTAGTTCTTGACACGTCTTCATTATGATAAAATGATCAGAGTCTATATTTGCTCCTATATAGCTCCTCATGTTTTTTTTTACACAATTGACATGTTTGCTTTATATTTAAGCAATGGTCTATCTAATTTACCGCCCTACCGTCTGGTGATGTCCACGTCCTTTATAAATGTCCTTAATTCCAAAAAGGTACTCATTATCTTCATTATCTTCATATTGTTTGTTTTTTTTTTTTTTACTGCAAAATGGATTAATTTTTCTCCATTTTTATTACAAAAAGCATTTTTGGTGTTTGTTATTTACACGACTGAAAAGGGTGGAAAATTTGCTATCGAATGATATATGCGCGCAGAGTTTACCCCCTAAAGGTTTATTGCCCTTAAAGTCGACTTAATTTTTAAAATATAAAGTCTGTTCTACAAAATGGACCCAAGGCTATAGCGGCTTCAATTGTGATTTAATCACCAACAAACCATATATATTATTAAATGGGACAGTCTTAGCTACAACTTGGCGAAAAAAAATCTTTTTTTGACACCTTCATTTAGTTGTTGTGACGTCACCGACAATTTTTTTAAATTGACAAAATGAACTTATTTATTGAAACGTCAAATAAGGGACGCAGTTGTTTTACGCTTGCTTAATTATTATCACCAATTGTTTGTGACAGAGAATTTCAGATTTAACAGCCTACTAGCTCAAACCAATTTTTTGCATTTTTTGCAAAAATTTCATGGTATGACCCTAAAAAAAGTTTATACCGGTGAAAAGTACTTAAAATGCTCTACAAGAATACACAAAAAAATTATACCGAACAATTTAAAAAAATTGTCGGTGACGTCACAACAACTACATGAAGGTGTTTAAAAAAGATTTTTTTTCGCCAAGTTGTAGCTAAGACTGTCCCATTTAATAATATATATGGTTTGCTGGTTATTAAATCACAATTGAAGTCGCTATAGTCTTGGGCCCGTTTTGTAGAACAGACTGTATTAATATTTATTTATATTTATATAAATATATATATTTATATTTATTTATATATTTATATTTATTTACATATTTATATTTATATAAATATATTTTAAGAATGAAGGCGATGTTAAGGGCAATAAATCGTAAGGGGGTAAACTCTGTGCATATGTCGTTCGATAGCAATTTTTCCACCCTTCTCAGTCGTGTAAATAACAAACACCAAACATGGTTTTTGTAATGAAAACGGAGACAAATTAGTCCATTTTGCAGTAAAAAAAAAAAACAAAATGATAATAATTTTTGTACTTAAAATGACATAAAAAATTGAAATGCGATCTACCCAACTCGTGATTTTTCCTGAGATATATTTGTTCGCAGCACATGTGCGAACACGAATAAATTTTAATGAATTTGCACATCAATTTGCTAATTAACGTGACACTGAATTCTGTAAGCAGATAATTTTTAATGCAGTTTTTAAAATACGTATTTAAAGATTGTCCGTACGTATCTACTTTACAAATTGGTATAAATAATCCATGGATACAGTTCCTTCGTTTTCACTTTACAATTTATTTTTTTGTATAAAGTTTTCTAAATTTTGAATTCTTAGCTCCGTTCACGATGTCTTTCTTTATTTTGTTTTTGCGACAATATAATTGGCAATCCGTCATATTCAGAAATATAACACCATTAATATAATTTTTAGGATTATAGCCAAACGCCAAACATTAAAAATAAGCTTTACCGTAAACTTTATTTTCCAAGTCGTAGTTACACGAACAGTTTTCCAAATCCAATAGAAAAACAGAAACCGAATGAGTTGAATGAGTTGAATCAGTTGAGGTTATGCATATTGTAACAAGTAGCACTTTTAGTAGGTACTTGTATTAATCTAATCGGGAATGGTTTACAGTGATTTCATATATTTAGTGAGGGCCATCATAACTACAGGGCTAAATGGGCTATAACCCAGGAGCGCCAGCCTTTTGGGGCGGCAATTTTCCTTATAGGTTATTTAAATTTTGTAATTTTTGTACCTCTTTTTACTCCTTTTGAATTTCAATTTCGGAGCGAACCCTCCAACCATAAATTATAAATTTTTAAAAAATTGATTGTTTCAATTTCAATAATTTGATGATTTGAATTACGGAGCGAACCTAATCCATGCAAACCCAACCATAAATTATAAATTCAATTACGGAGCGAACCTAGCCCTTTTAAAAACTGACGTTTTGAATTTCAACAATTTCAATTATGAGCGAACTCAACCCATGCCAATTCAAATATAAATTTTAAAAACTTTTTGAATTTCAAAATTTCAATTTACGGAGCGAACCCAACCCATACAACAAACCTTTTTCCATCAATCCGTACTGCTTTTTCGTAAAAAAAATAATTGGTCACCTTATTTATTGGTAATTATATTAACTTTTTCTAATTCTGAAACTTTTGTAAAACTTCACTTATCACCCCGCCTTCCCACCCGTATATTTTCTTATGAAGAGGAGCGCATTATTGTAAGTAGCGCCAAATATCTTAGGACGGCCCTGCATTTAGTTAAGTTACATAGGTACTTAATCCACACGCAATCGATACTGCGCACATAAAACTTAAACTTAAACTTAAACTATCTTCTACAACATTTGTCCTACACATTTTTTTCAATCTATCCAAAAAAAGTCTTTATTCATTTACTTGAATTACAGATAAGCATTAACAAAATAACTAAAAAAAAACATTTAAAGTAGCTTCGGGTCACTAAACAACGAAACAAAAAAAGATAAGATTTGACAAGTACTTCAAACTTAATGCACGTGTATGTTTTCTAGTATGTACGTTACAAATTTAAATACTTTAAAGTTAATCATTTGTGTGCTTAATTCGTGCAATTTGTACGTAAAAATGCATTATTATCAAAAAGGTTGAACTTCTTGACATGCTTTTGGTTTTTGGGGAGGCAAGGCGTAATGCACAGAAAGTTCGAAGAATCTGTCGGAGAACATACCCAAATCGTCAACAACCAAGTAGCCAACTTTTTAGAAAAATTTATAGACGTTTGTCACTAACTGCTTGTTTTTACCCAACAATTGGTGGGAAGCCAACAGATTGCGTCGAACTCCTGCATTTGAAGAGGTTGTACTTGATATTGCTGAGGATGACCCATCGACGAGCACAAGGGTTAGCTAACAGATGTGACAGTTGGGCAAGTTCTAAATGAACAGGGCCTTTACCCGTACTCTAGATAAAAAGTGTAATCTTGGAAAATGCTGTTAGAGAACATCGAAAAACTTTATAATGACACCAGTAACTACGCGAGAACAAAAAATAGAATTTCGCAGATATTTACAACCACAACTAGAATGAGACAAGCAGGAAAGCTTAGCCCATATCTGTTGAATGAAAGAAAGCTATAAGCGAGAAAAGGAAAGAGTAAATCATTTAGCATACGCAGATGACCTAGTTTAGTTAACAAAGAAGAAAGAATACCTACAACATAATGTAAATGTCTGGAGTGAAGAATTGAGAAAATATGGATTAGAAATAAACAAAGATAAAATGAAGGCAATGGCAATATCGACAAGCCCACAAAACAAATATAAAACTAGAGCAAGAAGAAATGGAAAAAATATATTTGAATACTTGAGAAAAATAAAGAAAGATAATAAGACTGAAAATAGAAGAATACGTTGGTTGGACCACATGGTAAGAATTAAATCAACTAGTCTAATAAGAAAAGTATGGATGATGGGAAAGACAAGAAGGAAAAAAGAGGCATATCTCAGCGTAAATAAAATGATGATAGACAGATATCTGAAGGTAGAAAGGCGGAGTGGAGTAGGGCATAAAAATTGGAAAAAAATGAAAAATAAAAGAACATGTCGAGTTCTTTGATTTTTCCTTTTTTAACCACAACACGTGAGAAAAGCATGACATCATTTCATTGGTGAATAATGGCATTTGTTTTTTATATTATATCCATAAATTCCACATTTGATTTAATAAAATATCAATTCATTAAATGAAAAATTTCGAATAGGAAACGTTTTTACATTTTATGCAATATATCTATAAAGTAACTCTTTCTTCTTCGGTTAACTTTCGAACACTTCCCTATTTTAGAAAGGAATGAACAATAGAGACAACAGGCGATATACAGGTGTCCCCGGGAAAACGAAACACCCTCAATATCTAAGAAACTAATTTTTTTTTCTTAAAATCGCTGAAACACGTAAACTTTAGATCGATGGGGGACAACTTTTGGCGAAGAAATGATCGCCATATCTTCAACCCCCTAGCCGCAGGGGTGTCAACCCTAAAATTCTTAAATTACACTAGG